>JANITW010000235.1:64128092-64141080 GCA_027564335.1 Erythroxylum williamsii
TATTTATTATCTTTCATTAAAATATTGTTTAAAAAAATCCTCTGTTAAGGTTAACATAAGTCAATCGTGTTATTGAGTGTGAAATACTTTCATGGGTTGTGAGGATGAGGGATAGTGTAGATGGTTGAGTAAATCGGCTCAGTAACACCTTGTATAAAACTATTGTCATACGAAAGTATTAAGCTAGGAAGAAATTTCTACTAGAAGCTTGATAAAAATGGTAAGTATGCATAATATAGTTAGAAGATGTAAAATAATAACTCAAAGGCTCTAAGCTAGGAGATGAAATTCAGGAACTCAACGTATAATTTAATGTCCCTACATTACTGGAAGGACATCGAATTGCAAATCATATCGTGGTGTTTCTGTACATATCGTGTGGTCTATACTTCAAAACTAGAGAGCCTTGAATGCACAAACGAAAAACAATGTACAAATAGATTCTAATATTTGACACAGTCACAACCTACTCATATATGATTTAATTAGAGCTTATTAGTTTTTCATTAGAATTAAAAGGTATATTTTTTTCCAATTAAAAAAATCAAAATTTAATAATATTACGGAAAAAATTCATTTTGGTCCTTAAATTAAAAATTTTGCCAAATAGTCACTAATTTTTTTTTAAAAAAGTATTATTTAAATTAGAAATTGATTAACGCACGGTAATTTTTTAATGAGTGACAAGTTTTATTAGTTGTTACTTAAATTTTCTTTATATCCTTCATTATGTTAAAAAAAATGTTTAAACAGGTTCTTGAAATTTGATAAATATGCCAATTTATCTCTAAAACTAATAAGTTAAGTTTATTAATTATTATTTTTACTTTTATAATCTAACATAATTTATTGGAAAAGTCAATAACTGGAGTGGCAACAGATCATATGTACATAAAACTCCCTACTGTCATCATGTTTAAATGTCAAATGGAAATGATTAATAGTGAAAAACAGGTTCTTGCATGAAATTAGACATTAACTGGTAATTTACTCATGACATTCCCATTTTCCATTAGTGTATAGACAAGGTATCTTTTTGGCAACAACCGACTAGTTTAATTATATTTGGATGCTTAAGTACACTCAAGTCCCTTAGTTTAGTCTGAAAAAGACAAGGTTCAAGATTGGTATAATTAGTAATACAGGTTCTGGTACTAAATTCTGTTTCTGAAATGTCCTAAATAAAATACACATATAACCTTTTCTTAACGAATATGGAAGAGAAGTATAATGAAAGAAAGAGAATAATAAGAACAATCATAAAAACAGACCCACATTATAACGATCGATGTAAATCAGAGAAAAAGGCATATTGAGAAGCTCAAATCTAAAATAAAAAAAGAAAATTTCAATTTCAATCGGCCAAGTCGAGCTCGTTTTAACATACCTAGAACCAATACAAAGACTTCAATGCATGTTAATATCCATTTCACAGACAAAAACTAGACGAGGCAAGAACCCAAAGCTAGAAAAAAAAACAAAGGTGCAGCAGAAAGAAAAGAGAAAAAGGAGAGGTGCAGTAAAAAAAGAATCTTGTTATTATGGAATTGATTCTTGTCTCACTCAAAAGAATTAATACATATATAGCACTTGTACAAGACAAGGAAGGAAATAGATGGAGTTTCCTTTATCTAATAAACTACTATATCTAATGAACTACCACTTCAATAGGAGTTTGTTACTCTTTTCAAGTCCTTGTCACGAACCATATCTCCTTTGATAATTTTGTGAGTTTGATCATCCTTATCACTCCATGATTTGTGGGATTTCTTATGATCATCCTCATCACTCCATGATTTGCTCATAGTATCATCCTTATCACTCCACGAAGGTTGTAGATTGTTAATATCCCCCATAAATTGAGTCGGGGTTGAAGGCACAATTTGTTGCAAAAATATGCGAGAGTAGCCTTGGACATAGGTTTAGTAAATATATCAACAACTTGTTTATTAGAGGACACATGTTTAATGACAAGTAATCCAAGTGCAACTTGTTCGCGTACAAAATGCTAATCCAACTCAATGTGTTTTACCCGAGCATGAAAGACAGGATTGATTGTCATATATAGAGCACTGACATTATCACAATAAAGGATTGGTGGAGATAAGAGAGAGATGCGAAGAACTTTAAGAATATAAGTGAGCCATGTAAGTTCGGCAGAGCTATAGCATGATACTCATCTTCAATACTAGGGCAAGAGATTGTGTTGTTTCTTAACACACCATAAAATGATATTTGTACCAAGAAAAGAGCAGTAACTGAAGTGCAGTAACTGGTGGTAGATCTCCTTGTTGTAGGGCAGGTAGCCCAATCAACATCAGAGAAAGCAGACAATTCAAAAGTTGTAGTGGAAGTGAGGTATAAATCAGTGTTAAGTGTTCCTTTCAGGTATCGAAGGATTCATTGAACCAATTTCAAATGAGCAACTGTAGAAGCGTGCATGAATTGTAAAACATAGTTAACACTATATGATAGATCTGGACGCATTAGTGTGAGATATTAGAGAGCACCAATAATTCCTTAAAAGTGACTAGGATCAATAATAGGAGTAGTATCTATAGCAGAATTGAATTTGACCTCTAAAGGCATATGCATGGGCTTGCAATGAAGCATATTGGATAGTTCAAGAATGGTAATTGCATAGGGTGGCTGTGATAGATGTAGCCCATCTGCTGTACTAGATATCTCAACACCAACAAAATGATACACCGGACCTAGTTCTTTCATAGAGAACTTACAACTCAAAATTTGAATAAAAGAGGAAACAAGCTCTATGGATGACCCTGTAAGAATCATATCATCAATGTAGAGAAGTAAAACAAATGAACCTTGATCAAAATGAAAAATAAAAAGAGAAGGAATAGTTAAATTATAAAAGAAACCATATGATATAAGAAATTAACTGAGTTTATCCAACCAAGCATGTGGTGCTTGTTTAAGTACATACAAAGCGCGCTGAAGCTTACATACATGCATAGGTTTCTATGGATCAATCATACCTGGCGGTTGTTCCATATATATCTTCAATAATGTTGCCATGTAAAAAAGCATTTTTAATGCAAGGTGACGAATGGGCCAATGTCTCACATAAGCAATAGTTAAGATGAGTCGAATTGGACCTGATTTGATTACAAGAGAGAACATCTCTGTGTAGTCGATACCATCAATCTGATGATATCCTTTGGTGAATAAACGTGCTTTGAGATGATCTAATTTGCCATTAGGTTGTAGCTTGGTTTTAAAATTCCATTTGGATCTGATTACATGCATATCTGGAGTACATGAAACTAATTTCCGTGTTTCATTTTAATATAGTGCAATAAGTTCATCAAGCATAGCAGCTTTCCACCCAGGATGTGATAAGGTTGATTTAATATTTTCAAGTTCACAAGGTATTGCAGCAGACGAGGTTATTGTCAAGGCATATTTAGGATTTGGCTCAATAACTCCAAGTTTGAACCTAGTTATCATGGGATGAGTAACTGGTGCTTCATAAGGTGGCATTGTATTTATAAAAGGAAAGGACTCAAGTGTAGTATCGTGTTCAGAACATAAGTCATTCAATAGGATAGGTAGATTTGGATCTTTAGAACTCGAATGATCAAGGACAGTCCTAACATTATCGAGCTTAGGTACGTCATATGGTGAATTTGGTGTGGATTCTGAGATATGAATATCAATAGATGGAAATGGAATGGAAGTTATCGACGCAAACATTTATGAATACCTACATGAAGCAAGAAGATTGTTAGAAGAAGGCAACTAAGAATCAAATATGTTAAGAGCATGTGATTTAGAAGTGGAAAGAGATGAAGACATGATGAGAAATGAAAATTTTGCAACTAGGTGGATGGAAGCACTTAGATCCTTTATGCTTTTCATTGTATCCTACAAAAACACACAAGATACTTTTAGGGGTAAATTTATGATTTCTTGTATCCTATGTATATGGAAAACATTTAGAGCAAAAAACTCGAAGTGATGTGTAGTTAGGATGAGTTCCATGTAACATGAAATATGGAGTGTCAAACTGAAGAGATGAAGAAGGTAACCGATTAAAAAGAAAAACTAATGTCATAAAGGCTTCTACCCATAAAAAAAGGTGCATGATTATGGAACAACATAGTCATACCCAGTTCATGTATAATTCTATACCTTCTCTCAACTATACCTGTTTGCTTCGGATTGTAGGGGCATGAAATATGATGAATAATTCCTAATGCAAGAAAATGTGATGATAATCTAGAGTTAGCAAATTCTCCTCCACCATTTGAGTGGAAGATTTTTATTTTCTTATTGAATTGTCGTTCAACATACTATTCAAATGTTAAATAGGCAACAAAAAAATCAAATTTATGTTTTAATAGAATAATTCAAGTATACTTGGAAAAAAATTGTCAACTAAACATGCATAAAATTTAAACTTGCCAATAGATAAAATAGGGACAGGCCCACATAAATCACAATGAATCTTATCAAAGATACCAGAACTAGAATATTTAGAAGGAGCAAAAGGAAGTTTACTTAGTTTTTATAATTGACACTTATCATATAAATGTTCAGTTCGTAAAGGACCTTGGACTTCAATTAATCCTTTATTTTTAACAACTAAATTGCTGAAGCTTGAGAGCATCCTAAGTGGTGATGTTAAATATATGCAGTGTTAGACTTGAAATGATGAGAGAAGTGTGCTTTTGGGACATTAGAAAAGACATACATGTCACCTTCCTTTTCCCTGTTACTAACAAATGTCTTGTTTTCCGTTACTTTATACAAAAATCAACATCAGTGAATTCAGAGTTGAAGGAAACTGAGAGGTTAATTGACTTATTGAAAACAAATTTTTTTAGATTTGGAATTAAAAGAACATCATGAAAAGGCAAAATCTTTTCTTTTTACTTAATATATGAATCATCAATACCTATTATAGGTATCAAAAAACCATCTCCAATTATGATTGCATCAAATCCAGAGTATTTATGAATATTAGTTAGCATACCACGCTTTCCTATCATGTGATTTAAAGGTCTTGTATCAGAAGTCCATTCTGTTTTGACAATAGAGTTGTCTAAAGTGAGAGCTACAAGAGTTTGTAAAATTTCATCATTTTTAGTCGTTCGTTTGGTATCCGCTAACAAATTTTAGCAATATGTCCTGGTGCCCCAAAATATTGACATGTTTCATTGAGATACAGGTCTCGCCTTGTTGTTGTCATACGTCATTCTCCTAGAGGTGGTGGTGGTCGTTGTTATTGTGTAGTTGATGTTGAGTCTTTTGGATAACTTTGATTTTGGTTTCAAAACTAGTGTGCTTGAAATCCACGACCTGAGGAAGAAAAGGTACTGTTGTGATTCCTTGAACTGGTACTTTGACATTGTTTCTGTTGCTGGCTATAGAAGGCTAAATGTCGAGTGAGGTGAGGCAAAGACATACCTAGTTGGTTTAAAAACCAATTTCGACGCTGATCAAGATTTTGCAATTGCAAGATCAACTCAGAGTAAGTTGGTCTTGGAGGTTTCAACATCATTGTTGTAAAGGTTTCATATTGTGGACCAAGACTTGTGAGGAGACAAAAGATTTTTTCTCTATCTGGAATAGGATTTCTGATAGTAACAAGATTGTCACGTAAACCTTTAAAGACATGTATGTGATCTCCATTGATCGTGTTATCATCCTTGCAAAGATAAGTCAATTGTTGTCGTAGTGTAAACTCTTGTTTTTGAGAGTCTTATGCATAAGCATCTTTTAGTGCTTCCCAAACTGCATGTGCTGTGTCTAAGCTAATGACAAGTCCAAGAGCTTCTTCAGAGAGGGCAGAAAAGGCAATCAAACTTTTTCGAAGTAGTGAATTTTTTTGTCAACTGTGATGTGATGTTTTTGATGATTGAATCTAATGTAGTATATTTTGTTGGAACTGGTGTTTCATTGGTGAGATGACCAACCAAATATTGGCTCCCTGCTTATCCTAAAACTTGTCCTCTCTATAATGGACAATTGGATTGTGTGAGTGTTAATGTTACAAAATTTCCAACATTCAAAGACAACGAAATCGTGGCTTTGATACCACGAGAAAAAAGCAAAGGTACAATTGAAAAAAAAAAGAGAAAAAGTAGAGGTGTAGTAAAAAAAGAATCTTGTTATTACGTAATTGATTCTTATCTCACGACTATTGATTATTAGCCATGAAAGGATTAATACATATATAGCACTTGTACAAGATAAGGAAGGAAACAGATGGAGTTTCCTTTATCTAATAAACTACTACTTCTAATGAACTACCACTTCAATAGGAATTTGTTACTCTTTGGAAGTCCTTGTCACCAACCATATCTCCTTTGATAATTTTATGAATAACCTTATTATTCCATGATTTGTGGGATTTCTTATAATCATTCTTATCACTCCATGATTTGCTCAATTATCATCCATATCACGAAGAACTAAGCAGAAATAAAATAATGTGAACTACTTGTATCCTCTAAATCCATATATAGTTTTTCTTTGAAATGGAAACCCACACGATTTAATCATTTCTTATAATTATACAATATATCTGTTTGTTAATGGTAAACCTATGCAAAAGTTTTTCAAAAGAAAGTAAAAGGACATATAATAATAGTAAAACAAAAAGCTATACCAAGGTAAAGATATCTAGGTGAATCTTCTTAGAAACCTGAAAAAGAATCTCTCATTGTTTACGCCATCTAACTTGCCTAGCCTCTTAAGAACTTAATCAATGGTAGGTCGCTCCAATGTTTTATCGCTGACACGATCGAGTCCAAGATCTGTTATGCCTTGACGTTTCTGATAGAGCATCCCATTCTCTTCAGTTTCTCATGTACTACATGTTCTTTGAGGATGTAGTCGTGCTTTCCCAGTCACTGATGTGCACAGGTATAGCACGTCCTATAATACTTACTTGCAGCTTCTTCATAATCATTTGCAGTATTACCACTCCCAAGCGGTAGATATCATTTGGTTTGGTTCCAACTTCTTCTGTGGGTTAGAAAAAGTTCACTAATTGATAACCGTATTTGCATAAGATAAGAATCATGAATGATTTACCATTGGTTAGAATGAGCGGGTCAGTGTATCCCCGAGTACCTAGCTTTATATTCGCCTTCTGGTGTAACAGTCCCGAAATCAGAGAGCTTTGGAACAAAATCCCAGTTTAGTATCAAGTGGAATCAGTAAAGGGGTTGATGGAGATATTGAAAGCCATGAATTAATGATGTAAATCTTGTCTTCAATAGATAACGGGCTAGATTCCTATGTAAAGATAATTATCTAAGTTAAGGTATATTAGCTAGCTAGTAAATGTGCGTTTGACCTTATCCAAGAGAAGATTTTCAAGCTTTAGGTCACAGTAGATGAGAGAAGGTGATTGAATAAAACAAACCATAAATTAAGGAACTGAATAACAATACACAAGAAGACAAGGTCAACAAGTGACAGCCATTACAACATGTGTTAATATACCCCCTTAAGCTAGATGGCGAGAAACAACACATAGCTTAGACAGATGACGATGGAAAGAAGTTTTGGAAGTGGTTTTGTAAGTGTATCAGCAATCTGATCTGAATTGGATATGTGAGTGACATAAAGCTGATGATTTTGAATGTGTTGCCTAATATAATGGAAGTCGACAGCCACGTGTCTCATGCGACTATGAAGGGCAGGGTTATAACATAAGTATGTAACTCCTAACTTGTCACAATAGATTGTCAGTGGCTGAGAAAGAGTAACATCAAGTTCTTTGAGGAGATTTTAAACCAACGTTGTTTCATCAAGAGCATTTGCAACTGCTCGATATTCTGCCTCGATAGAGGATCAGACAACTGTTTGTTGTTTTTTGGAAGACGAACTAACAGGATTAGGACCAAGAAAGAGAATGTAACCTGTGGTTGAACTCCGATCACTGAGATTACTAGCCCAGTCAGCATCTGAGTACATAGATAAGTGGAGATTCTTACTGGTAGTAAGTCGAAGACTATGATGAGTTGTGTTTTTTATGTAACAGAGGAGGCGTTTAACAGCCTTCCAATGAGCTTCAGATGGGGCATGCATAAACTGAGAGAGCTTGCTGACAGAGAATGAGATATCAAGTCAAGTAAACGACAAGTATTGAAGCTTGCCAAACACCTATCTATACTTAGTTGGGTCATATGAAGAAGTGCCATCATTGAGTTATAAACTCTGAGTAGAGCTCATAAGAGTTTATACACCTTTGCATTCATGCATATTGAGATCATTATGTAGTTCTAAAATATATTTAGTCTGTGAAAGAAGCAGACTATTTGCATCACGTTGAACTTCAACACTAAGAAAGTATGTCAATGGACTAAAATCGTCGAGAGAGAAATGAGATGACAAAGAGGAGATAACATGTTGAACTATCTCGGGATAAGTACCAGTAAGAATGATGTCATCCACATAAACAAGTAGATACACAACACCTTTGGAGCAATGAAAAACAAAGAGAGATGGATCTAATTTGGATTTAAAAAAGCCCATGGAAAGCAGATGTGATGTTAACTCATTGTACCAAACACGAAGAGTCTGTTTGAGTCAATAGATGGCCTTGCGTAACCGACAAACATATGTTGGATGATTAGGATCTGCAAACCCAGGTGGTTCATGCATGAAGACTTCTTCTTTAAGTGTGCCTTGGAAAAAAAAGCATTGTTTATATCTAGCTGATTCAACACCCAATTGTTTTGGATAGCAAGGGAAAGAAGTATGCAGACTGTGGTAGGCTTGACAACAGGACTGAATGTGGAGTGATAATCAATTCCAGGACGTTGGGTGAGGCCCTTGACTACGAGACGTGCCTTGAATTGATCAACAAAACCATCAACTTTCCTTTTTATCCTATAGATCCACTTACAATCAACAATATTATTGTTAGAATTCAAGGGAACCAATTCCTATGTTTTATTCCTAATTAAGGCATCAAATTCAGCTTGCATTGCTGATCTCTATTCAGGGTGTTGTTGTGCTTGTTTAAACGTGTGAGGGGTTGATGTGACAGGAACATGAGCAAGGTAATCAAAGGGATTGCGAGGGCAGAAGATATTGTTTTGGGATCTGGTGATGGGATGGCGAGAGGTTTGGGTGGGAGATGTTGATATTGTGAAATTGGTATTCGGAGAGGGAGTTGGAGGTCGACGGTGATAGGTAAGAAGGGGTCGGTTGTTGGAAAATGTGGTAGGTAAAGTTTGTTGAAGTGTAGGCTGGAAATTAGAAGAAGGTGAGAGTGAATTACTTGAACCCATAAAACTTGTCGGATTATGGCCGGAAGAGATAGATGAAGTCGGTTGATGGCAGATGCAGGTTTGTGAAATAAAGATGGGTGGCGGGAGTGGGAACAAGGCTGGTGAATCAGATGGGTTAGGCAAAGGTGGAGAGTTGGCATCTGTAATTTCCCAAGTGAAAGAAGAATATTGTGGTTTAATGTTAGAAAAGATGGTTTGAAAAGGGAAAGTAGTTTCAATAAAGTGGACATCACGTGAAACATAAATTTTAGATTTAATGGGATAAAAACAATGATGGGCATGATGGGTTGGTGAAAAGCCCAAATAAACACAAGGTGTGGATTTAGGTTCTAGTTTGTGTGTGGTATAGGGTTTGATCCAAGGATAACAAATGCAGCTAAAGGTTTTGAGAGAATGATAATTGGGTTGGATTCCAAATAACTTTTCAAAGGGAGATTGAAAGTTTAAAAGGGGTGTGGGTAATTGGAATAGTTTTACCATCTCCCATTTCTATGCCTTTTGAACTAGTGTACTCTTCAAGATTGTTAGACTCAGTGGTGACATGGTGAGAAGCTCTAGTGTCAAGAATCCATTGATTGCTTGTGGATGGTGCACTAGAGATAAAATTTGTGTTGGCCTTCAGATGATTGTGAGACTGAGACCGACAAACATTGGCAGTATGACCCAACTTGTTACATAATTGACAGCGAATGAAGTTGATGTTTGAATTACTATTTCCATGACGCCACCGAGTAGAGGTAGTTGGATGACTGCTTGTGGGCGAGACTGAGAGAAGTTGTGGTTGGTGTTACTGCTACTGTTGATGTTGGGGCGTCGTGAACTATGTCTGTTGTAATTGTTGGGCTTTGAGTGAGTGGAAACTGTAGCAGTGATTGAATTGGGCATCTTTTTAGATTCTTCATGTTTGAGAAAGAGATAATTGATTCTTGTGCACGGATTGCAGCAGAGATCTCACGAAATTCTGGTCTAAGACCACTGAGAATTTTGACAATCAGTTCATCATTAGAGATAGGGGCACCAGCAGTAGCAAGTTTAGCAGAAAGAGACTTGATTTAACGAAGATAACCAGCTACAGGTCGTGCTTCTTTGAAAAGACGAGCAAGTTGATCATGAAGGCTAAAAATTCTGGTTTGGGACTTGTTCGCATAATATATGTGAAGAGAATCCCATGCAAGTTTGGTAGTTGAGGGTCCAACAACGGTTGGAGCAATTGTCAGATCTACGGAAGCCATAATAACATTTTAGATCAGTTGATCTTGGTGGAACCAGATGTTGAAATTTGGATTTTCAATTTGCCGATTGTCTTGGGTAATGGTGAGGGAGGGAGCTAGAGATGTTCCATATAGATGCCCAAAAAAATTATGTCCACGAATGAGCATGGAGATTTGAGCTTTCTAGGTTGAAAAATTGTCGCTGCCAACAAGTTTTATTGGTAATTGAGATACTGGATTGAACTGGACAACTGTAGTGTTGCTATTGGCAACATCAGCATTTGTGACATTCACGTTGGTCATGTTGTGGGTAGATAGTCAGACGATCACACTCGCAAGAGTTAAGAATGGGGCTCTGATACCATATAAACAAAAACAGAGTATGAGTTGAAAAGGATGATTGTATTTAATTAAAGTGAAGAAATATATACACAAGAGTTACAGCAGAATTTATGTAAAAGCTCCTACAAAAGTGGAGATAAACTCAAACTAAAACAAATCTAAAACAAACCATAAATTAAGGAACTAAATAACAATACACCAGAAGACAAGGACAACAAGTAACAGCTATTACAACATGTTAATACACTGCAATTGCTGGCCCAATGATGATCTTAAGGACATGAGTAAATATTCAGCTAGTAAAGCTAACCGGATAACTTAAATTTATGTATACATTTTCTGGTCAAAGCTAATCTTGGAAATGATTGATAGTGAGAAGTAGGTTATTGCATCACATTAGGCATTACCTTGTAATTTGCTCATGACACTTCCATTTTGCATCAGTGGATAGACAAGGTAATAATTGTCAGTTGTTTCGCAGGGGCCTACCAGTTTAATGATATTTGAATGCTCAATTACACTCAGGTACCTTGTTTCAGCCTGAAAAATCGGGACAGAAGATTTAATATAATGAGTATTACACGGAGTACAAATTCAGTTCTGTTTTTGAGATGTTCCTTGTAAAACGCTCTTATTCGCCACCCATATAACCCTTCAACAAGGAAGATGACCAAACTGTATAAAGAAAATAGAGAAAAATAAGAATAACCCAGAAATCACCAAAGCCAATGGCAGACCCACAATGTAATGATAGATGAATAACATAACAAAAAGCAGACTGGCCCTCAACGTTGTGTTTTATACTAAAATTTTCTGTTGGACTAAACAGTTAGTTCTGAACAGTGTTGTATATATAACATTGCAAATCTTATTTTTCTTACTTGCAACTGATTTCTAATTACGTTTTTGCATTTCGGGAGACTTTAACAGCTACCTGCATGCCATTGAATTTCTTTTCTTCCCTTCCATGGATGGTGCCACCATAAACTATGCCAAATCCTCCAAGACCAAGAAAGTTACTTGGATCAAACCCATCTTTATATTTGTTCAGTTCCTCAAAAGTGAAAGAAATTGGAATTGCAGCACCTACAACAAAGAGTTAAACTAGTTTATCAGATAATAAAAGTCACTCTGTAAGTCCAAGCAACTACTTATTCCATATAAGCTATTTCATATGAGGTACATTTGTGTAATTTGCTGGATGCCAAATCACAGAAAAGGAAAATTTTTACAATTCAGTTAATGAAATCAATCAAATTCTTGATTCAACATCTTCCCAATTTATTAAACCTTTACGGTTGCTTATTTGAGAGCTATTCCTGGTTAAGAGCACAAGAAATGAAAGTTCATAATTTTCTTGGAATTCCTATTTCAATTGGAAGTTTGCAACCTTAAACATGTAGTCATTTGAAAACATATCACAGGCAGAATGCAGAAATCTACTATAGTTAAAAAGGAAACAATTTCACTGAAATAGTGACAAATCTAGGGATTTTAAGTTTGGGTAAAAGTGATTCTTTTAGTCACTGATACTTCTTCGTAAAAGTATTGTTACAGAAAACGATGGTATTTATACCATCAGTGTTTAAAGGAAAACGGCAAAGCTATCTATACAAAACACACACACTTATTTACATCTACAAGCTACAGTACCACAAATACAACATAAATACAAAGTATTTTACACCCCCCATCAAGGTGGAGCTTGGTGCCAATCACACAAGCCCAACTTGGACAACAAAAAATGAAAAACAGGGGCAGATAAAGCCTTAGTGAACATATCGGCCAGTTGAAGCTTGGAAGGAATATGTTGAGGAAGAACAAAGCCATCTTTATATTTATCACGAACTAAATAACAGTCAATCTCCAAATGCTTTGTCCGCTCATGAAAAATTGGATTCGCAGTAATATGGACAGCAGCCAAATTGTCACACCATAATGAAATAGGAAATGAAATGGACATCCGAAAATCAGTCAACAAATAAGAAATCCATTGCAACTCACAAACCGTAGTAGAAAGACTACGGTATTCAGCCTCCGCGGAAGACCGAGAAACAGTAGTTTGTTTCTTAGTCTTCCAAGAAATCAGTGCATTACCCAAAAACACACAAAAACCTGTTAAAGAACGCCGACTAAAAGGACATGCAGCCCAATCCGCAT
>JANITW010000235.1:64168773-64179484 GCA_027564335.1 Erythroxylum williamsii
GGTTGCAAAATGTATATAATTAGCAACCATTTTACTATGGTTGCTGAGAATTTGGTTGCTGAAACCAAATTTTCTTGTAGTGTCCTCTTCGCAGGAGTACTCGTGTGACTTAACGTCCTAATTAGTTGAATGATTTTGTTTCACGTGTATCTGTTACTGATATTGCTCATTCTACTTTTCCTAAATTGACTAAATCTTCTCATACACGTCACACATATCCATTTGTACTCTCTTCACACATTACCTCAGCTTCTCATTCTTTTTTAGCAAATGTGTCTACTGTTGAAGAACCTAGTTCTTTTGAGCAAGCTTAAACTAATTCGAATTGGTTACATGCTATGGAGGCTGAGTTGATAGCCCTTGATAATAATCACACTTAGGACCTTACTGTTTTACCGAAGGGTAAGAAGGCTATAGGTTCTAAATGGGTTTATAAAGTTAAACTCAAATCTGATGGGACTATTGATAGATATAAGGCTAGGTTAGTTGCAAAAGGCTATAATCAAACGAGGGAGTTGATTACACTAATTTTTTTTCTCTCATAACTAAAATGGTTACTGTGAGACTTTTTATAGCTATTATTACTGCCAAAGGATGACCTTTACATCAATTAGACATAAATAATGATTTTTTATATGGGTATATTGATGAGGAGTTGTACATGTTACCCTTTCAAAGGTATACTAAGGTTGGTCCCAATCAAGTGTGTCATTTAAGGAGGTCTTTATATGGTCTTAAGCAAGCCTCGTGAAAATGGAATCATGAGCTTACTGTTTCTCTTTGTAAGTAGGGTTTTGTGCAATCTACTCATGATCCATGTCTTTTTATTAAAACCGAAGGGAAGGGTTATATTGCACTTGTTGTGTATGTTGATGATGTGTTGATCATGGGTCCGACGGAGGCCTATATTTAGCAAGTCAAATTATTTTTACATGAACAGTTTACTATTAAAGATATGAGATCTACAAAATATTTCTTGGTTTGGAACTTGCTAAGTCTAATACTGGCTTGTATGTGAATCAGAGAAAATATTTGTTGGATATTCTCAAGGATGCAGGGTTGACTTGTTCAAAAAGGACAACTACTCCTTTATCTCCTAACTGTTGTACTTGTATTTATTGTATGCTGTCTTCTTTTGTATAGTATAGGATATTGATGCATTGTATAGATTTTACTTGTTTTGCGTCTTGTATAATAGTTTTTGTTGTTTTGTATACGCAGACACTGATGATATATATACTGTTTCTTTCTCCTTTGTGAAATAGAAGATGACCATTTTTACTGTAGTTGCTTTACCAAAAATATAATCCCTAGAGTGTGTTTATGGATTCTTCAATATTTCAAATTTTATGAGTCTTTATGTAAATCATAATATGGAAATATAGTTTATTTATATTATTATTTTAAAATTTATATTAGATTTAATCTTAGTTTAAATTTCTAAATTTATTATTAGTTTATTATATATTAATAGACATTATGTGAATTTTTATATCAAAATATTTTATTTTATATTATATTTTTACTTATTCTTATAATTTTTATTCTTATTTATTATATACCGATTTTATAATAGTTTAATACCAGTTGAATCTCTAAATCTTAAATCTTTACTTTAACCGATTTGATGTCTAGTCTAGTTTTTAAAACATTGGCCTAGAATAAAGTTTGTCCCTTTTCATTTTTGATGTATGAAAACTTTTTTATCCTTTTCATTTATTAATTTAAAATTTAATTTAAAATATTATTAATATGAGTAACATAAGTGGCCCCGAGCAATGTTGCGAATATTGTACCGAATTTGGTACCGAATTGAATTTTTGTACAGTATTGTATCGGTACTGGTCAACACCAGATACCGTTTCAGGTAATTTTTTAACTTTATGAGATAGTTATTAAATTTTTAAAAAATTTATAAAATAGTCTATTGTTATATTGTACAGTTATACTGTATATTTTTATCTTTGCCTCCAAAAATTATAAGAATAAATAATAATAATAATTAATATAGAATAATAATAATATTAAAATATTTTACATATAAATAATAATTATAATTTTTATAAAAAAAGATAATTATCATCCTACGAATATAAAGCCTAAAGAATAAATAGGATAGGTTTGATGTTTTCTTTCACGTAGTTGTATATAAAGTTGTATTTAAGGAAATGGGATAGTAAGAACTAAAGAAATACGTACCTATAAAGAGTAAGGTGGGAACAGTTGACAGTTGACTGTTGACAGTTGAAATTAAACGGTTGATAGCAATCATTGATTTTGTTCTGAAGACAGGCAGATGATTTTCTTCTGTTTGGTAATGATGAGTTCTTTATGACGATGTCAGGAATGCACATATTTGGAGTGAACGACATGTCTACTCAGCTATTTCGGCTTTGGGTCCGGTGTCTGCAACTTGTTCGAAAGCAGCGAACTTCAGATCCAGTGGGGCTGTCCCCTTACAGTATTATTCATATTGATTGGAAGCCTAAATTTGTGTCTTACCCATTATCTTTTTTTATTTTTGATAACTTAAGGTATGAGTTTAGCCCGATTACTTAGGACTTATAAATCACTAACTCAGACTTATAAATACGTAAATCCGAGTTTGATTCTAGATAGTATCAAAGTTATCTGCTCTAACGGATAGGCTTTCAATATTAGGGAGATTACATCACCTGAATAAAGGCGGCTCCTCTCACGGCTCGAACTTACAACCGCACACAATTCTCTCCCTCTTTCTATCACTAGGCTACCCCGCGAGGGGCTGCCCATTATCTTTTCTTGAGATCTAAAGAAGATCACAGAATTATTAATGCCTTCATTTGGAGATATAACTTCTCCATACTTCATTAAAAATCTATCTTCAAGTATAATTTAAAAGTTAATAATTAGATAGTGAAAGCATTTTTATATTTAACATTGCAGCATTCCCATTCCCGTAAAAGGTTTTATTAATTTCATTGATATATTGCTGTTTACTTTTTATAAAAGGTATAAAAGTGCTTTCTTTCAAATAAATCAGAGTGCTCGCCATTATGTCACTATCGGAAGCATCATTTTTCTATTAGATTTGTGGTCCAAAAATGAGAAATCTTAGACTAAAGTAAAGCTATATAGTCTTTTTCACATAAATCGATAGAAAAGAAATTACCAAGAAAAACTATCATCATGGATTAAAATCTGTTTTTACACATTTCTTTCTTTTTATTTTTTTAATTACTCGTGAGGTATTCTAATAGAGTCTTAATTATAAAAAGATATCTTTAAGTCATCTATACTTAGACTAATTCCTGTTCGAACCGGATAGGTCTCTTGCGAGAGGCAAAATTCTGACCTCAAGTTTTAAACGGCTGCATATATAAGGACGGTTCGAACTTGGGACCTCACTTAAATCAGGAAAGCTCCTTATCAACTCACCTGCACCCTGAAATTTTTTACACATTTCATTTATAAAAGAATACATTATATTTATAATTTATAATTTAATTTCATAATAATTATTAGAATTGTTAATTATATCAATCAGTTAATAAAAAATTTAATTTATTACATATAACTCATCGATATAATAGATCCTTTTTTATTATCATTTATATGAATTATAATTAATAAGATAGCTCTTAACAAACATGAACGACTTGTATCCTCTTAAATACAAGCAGACAGGTTTGTTATCGGTAAACCTGTGCAAAAGTATTTCAAAATATAGTCAAAGAAGAAGTAACAAAAGTAAAACAAAAAGCTATACCAAGGTAATGATATCTAGACAAATCTTCTTAAAAACCTGCATAAGAAACTCTCATTGTTTACGCCATCTAACTTGCCTAGCCTCTCAAGAACTTGGTCAATGGTAGGTCGCTCCAATGTTTTGTCGCTGACACATTCGAGTCCAAGCTCTGTTATGGCCTTGGCATCCTCGATCGAGCATCCCGATCTCTTCAATTTCTCATGTAATGCATGTTCTTTGATGCCACAGTCGCTTCTTGCCCAGTCACTTATATGCATAGGCATGTTGGATAATTGTAGCGCGGCATGGCTACTGTTTCGTAAAACAAAAACATAACAGAAGAAAGAAGGAATGAAAGATAAGAGAAGGAACTCAATTGCTTACATTGTAGAAAGAGTGGTACTTTTATTAATGATCGCAGGTGTTTAAATAGAAAACAAAAATATAATAATCCTATTTGAATTCTAATTCTAATCTAAAGATAAAGCTAGTTGCAACAGATAAGAACAGTTGTAAGTAATCTTCTAAAAAACAGGAATTAAAGTCCTATCTTGAAATTGAATAAAAATCCTACTAGAACTGAAACTCTAGCTTATTGGAAACTGAATGTCAATTCTCAACAAGGCAGAGCGCATCCAGCAATTCTTACTTGTGTCTTCTTCATAATCATTTGCAGTATTATCACTCCCAAGCTATAGATATCATTTGGTTTGCTGCCAACTTCTCCTGTGGATTTAAAGGAAAAGTTCATTAATTGATAACCATTTTTGCATAAGATAAGAATCATGAATGATTTACCACTGTTCAGAACGAGCGGGTCAGTGTTTCCAAGAGTACCCAGTTTCAAATATTCTCCTTCTGGTGTAACTGTCCCGAAATCGGAGAGCTTTGGAACAAAATCCTGATTCAGTATCAAGCAGAATCAGTAAACGGGTTGATGGAGATATTGAAAGCGATGAATTAATGATCTAAATCCTGTCTTCAATGGGTTACGTTGCAGATTTCTATGTTCAGATAATTATCTAAGAACTATTAGCTAGCTAGTAAATGTGTGTTTGACCTTATTCAGGAGAAGATTTTCAAGCTTTAGATCACGGTAGATTAGTGGAGGTGATTGATTATGTAGTTCCTCCACTGCACGTGCGGCCCCAATGATGATCTTAAGTGTTCTTCTCCAGTCAAGATCTATTTTGAACAGTAATTGTCATTATAAGCTAATAAATGGATCAGCAAATGATTGTGACTGAAAGGTAATAATTTGATTCAACATTCAGATAGTAAAGCTAAATTGGTAACTTAAATTTATGTATACATTTTCTCGTCAAAGCTAATCACGGAAATGATTAATCCTGAGAAGTATGTAATTGCATGACATAGGCATTACCTTGTAATTTGCTCATGACATTTCCATTTTGCATCAGTGGATAGACAAGGTAATACTTTTCTGTTGTTTCGCAATGACCAACCAGTTTAATGATATTTGAATGCTTAATTCCACTCAGGTACTTTTTTTCAGCCTGAAAAACCAGGGCAGAAATAGCCAAAGCCAATGGTAGATCCACGTTGTAATGAAAGATGAATAACAGAATAGAAAGCAGAATAGTTGATGTAGGACAAATAGAATCACTAGGTCTCAATGCTGAGTTTTATAGAAGCAGCTGTTAGACTCAAAATTCTATGTTGATCCATCCACATATGACTATTGTCATTAGTTTCTTTTCAATCAAACGAAAAAAAAGTCGAAAGACCTTGTGCCCACATAGACTAAACAGTTAGTTCTTTACAGTGTTGTATATATAACTTAGCAAATCTTCTTTTCCTTACTTGCCACTGATTCCTAATTTTGTTGTCGGCATTGCAAGAGACTTTAACAGCTACTAGCATGCCATTTAAGTTCTTCTCTTCCCTTCCATGGATGGTGCCGCCATAAACTCTGCCAAATCCTCCACGACCAAGAAATTTACTTGGATCAAACCCATTTGTATATTTGTTCAGTTCCTCAAAAGTGAAAGAAATTAAAATTGCAGGGCCTACAGCAGAAGAGTTAAATTAGTTTATCAGATAGTAAAAGTCATTCTGCAAGTCTAACCAACTAGTTATTCCCTATAAGCTAATTGATATGAGTTACATTTGTGTAATTTTATGGATGCCAAAAAACGGAAAAGGAAAATTTGTACAATTCAGTTAATGAAATCAACCAAATTCTTGATTCACCATCTTCCCAATTTTTTAAACCTTTACACTTGCTTATTTGAGAGCTATTCCACGTTAAAACCTAGATGGACGAAGCACAAGATATGAAAGTTCATAATTTTCTTGGAATTCGTATTTCAATTGTACGTTTGCAACCTTAATCATGTGGTCATTTGAAAACATATCACAGGCAGCATGCAGAAATCTACTAGTGAAAGAGGAAACAATTTCACTGAAGTAGTTCCCTGCCTGATGACAGTATACAAAATTTAAGAATCACCAAGATCGGCTTATCACCAAAGATTGGTCAAAATGCTTTCACTAACCATAATATCTTATATAGAATTCAACCGTTAACTAATTGCAACCATGAGCGATGTGATGGTGATCCGAGATGTAAACAGTTCGGTCTGAGAGACTGTGGTGGCTCTTGGTGATAGTCGACAAATGAGAAGGGTACTGCAGTAAAGGTACCATGAGGGTACTATATGATGCGGGCGTCTCCTTAAGGAGGCATAAGGAGCAGCTGATGTATGTAGAAAGATAAAGGGTTCAAAACTCATTAGAGTAATTAAGGTTTTTGGTTTCAGATATAATATTTGTAATTGTGTACATGTTGCAGACTAGTTTAGGGTCGCGGGGCAGCCGTAGATATATATTAACTCGCGTGTAATGAGATGTATCTGGGGTTTGTGGAGAGAAGGTTGAAGGGGGCAGACGATGAGAGCTTAAATTAAAGGTTGAAGAGGGAGATGTTGAGAGTCTATGGATACTCTTGTGTACTATAGAAAAAATAAAAAGAAAAGAAAGAGTAGTTCTTTTTGTAGTACGGCGGTGGCGGAGCAGGAGGAAAATCACCTGTTGTTAAGAAGGTGGCGGCGGCGAGTTTACAGAGTTGTGGAGGAAACAATTTCACTGATGAAGTTCCCTGCCTGATGACAGTATACATAATTTAAGAATCACCAAGACCGGCTTATCACCAAAGATTGCTCAAAATGCTTTCACAAACCAAAATATCCTATATAGAATTCAGCCGTTAACTAATTGCAACCATGAGCGATGTGAAGGTGATTCGAGATGTATACAGTTCGGTCTAAGAGACTGTGGTGGAACTTGGTGACAGTCGAGAAATGGGAAGGGTAGTGCAGAAAAGGTACTATGATGCGGGTGTCTCTTATAATATGAGATTTTATGAGTGGTGACGGAAACAGGAAGAGTTAAAAGTACAAAGAGGTGGTGGTAACTGAAGACTGCGGTGGCTGTGATGACTGTTGTGAGAAAGTATTGGAAATTAACAGATAAAATTTGTACTTTTGTACTGTGTTGCAGGGCAACAGCCTGATATAGATTAACTCACTTGTAAATGAGAGATGTCGAGAGCTTGTGGAGAGAAGGTTGAAAGGAGGAGATGATGAGAGCTTACATTAAAGGTTGAAGAGGGAGATGTTGAGTGTTTGTGGATACTCTTTCGTACTATAGAAAAAATAAAAAGACAAGAAAGAGTAGTTCTTTTTGTAGTACGGCGTTGGCGGAGCAGGAGCAAAATCACCTGTTGTTAAGAAGTTGGTGGTGGCGAGTTGACAGAGTTGTGGAGGTTTCTTACCTTCCTCTGTCGGATGTTTGAAACTCCAAAAACCCCACATTTCTTAACTTGATCCAAAACGAACAATTTGCACAATACTGAAACAGGCAGCCAAGAAATTGGGAAGATCGACAAAAGATTTGATCGTTCGTCAACAGTTTGAAATGGGCAGAGTAAAACAGTAGGCGAGTGCTCTGCAATTGCTTTTCTAATTTATGGAGAAAGGGTTCGTGAGTGCTCTGTGCTTACTTTTGTATGTTGTGTTGCCAAGTGATTTTGCCCTCACGTTGTAAAACGTGGAGTAATTTAGACAAATAAAAATTTAAGTTTTAAAATTTTAACTGAAAATTACGTTAACAAAATAAAAAAATAAGAAATTTAAGATTTAAAATAGGAAGCTTAAGATTTAAAATATTAATGAGCCATAAAATTAATTAAATATTAAATAAAATTAAAAAGTAATAGTGACAGTAAATTTAAGATTTAATTAAAAAGAAAAATATTAGTTTATTTAATTTATTAATTTACAAAAACTGATCAATTAATTAATAAATTGATTTTCTTTTAATAATAAAAATTACTAAACTAAATTGAATTAGTAAATAAAATTTTAATTGAAAATTTTATCAATTTAAAATTTTTAAAGTTGATTAAAACTAATTCGTTTAGAATAAATTAATATTATTTTGGATGAATTGTGTGGTCACTGATATGTGGACCTACTTACACATGTAGCAAGGATATCTTTACTAGTCATAAGCATAGCCCTTGCTATCCTACCACGAAATTTACAACTTCTTCAAATAAAGCACCGATTTTTACACTTGAAGTCTTCGTATTTGTATCTTGATTGTGATGGGCTCTAGTTGTTTCGATTCTTCACGTAAACAAAAGGGCTGGTCAATGCGGGGGACAAGGACCAACGATAAAAAAAAACCGGACAGGTTAAGCACACAGATCCATGTTATTAGTGTGAATGTTTTGACATTTTAAAAACTCTTTTATTTTTTTAGTCTTGCACATAATTTATTGTTTGACATTATTTATTTATCTTTTTATATTTTAATTAAAATATTATTTAAAAAATATATTACTATTTTAATCTTTAAAATACTAAATTTATTTAATAAATTAGTATTTAATAAATTATATTTGTCAAAATTTAGTATCTTTATTTATTTCCTTACATTTTAATTGAAATTTTTTAAATTATTATTTTATCATGAATTTGTTAATAAATTAAATTATTAATTAGTATTGGTTCAGCCGGATTCTGGCCGAACGGTGCGTTGCCGTTTGGATCCATCGATTGGCAACTTCTTACGATATCTGCTATGTGAGTGTTCCTGCAAAACAATGGAAGGCACGTCGGGGGTGATGTCCCAATATGCCCTCCGACGCTCAAGTAAGCTTTTTGGTAAAGGTGGGATTGATCGAATCAGAGAAGAAACTAGGTTATTAGTTGCGTACCTTCATTGTGGGAGAAAAATACCTTATATACGAAGCAATGGCTAGGTTTAGGTTTTCATGTCTCTCACGTACTTGCATGGGAGACGTTCATCTGCTAATGGGCCGTTAATATATGGGTGAGGCCCAGGTTAAGTCATAGGCATGAGACTGATCGGTCGGCCCATGAGACTGGACTCGGGTCCAATATTGCCGACCCAACCATAAGCCCCCCTACTCCTCGAGTCTGAGCGAAGAGAAGGGTTGGAGGAGTAGGTAGAGGCTTACAGCCCGTGCGCAAAACGACTCGGGATTAGGGCGATCGGTCGGTCGTTGAGATATACCTCGTCTGTAGGTCAGCTGAATGGAATAGTCGATCGGTCGGGCGTTGTTGTTATAGCCCGGTCAGGGGACAGCCCGGGTAGTTTCGATCGGTCGGGTGCCGATCGGTTGTATGTTACGACTCGTTCTGGGATCGATCGGTTGAGCGTTCCTACTGGTCGGCACCGGCTCTTATTGCGTGACAGCTTACGCCAAAAGCAGGTCGGATGGTCATTATTGGCTGACGCTCGGGCTGGCTTAGAGCATTTATTGCTTGACGGCGCGTGCTCTTTGACAACTGTTCAGAATCTGAAACGTATCGTCCTTGTGACCGTTGCGCGGCTGTTCCGCATGTCCTTTCAACCACTCACGCCCTTCCGCATTTCGATTAACCTTAAGTTGTTCTCGTTCAGATCGAGACACGTGTCCGGGGTAGCTTGGATTCTCTCCACGCGTCGAGCTCTTACTGGATTGCAATTCAATTGCTTTTCCTATAAATTTCCAGGGCCGACAGACGGTTTACTTTCTTCACTCTCGTTTCATTCTTGCTATCTTCTTGCTTTCCACTGCACTTTCTTACTCTCAGTTTCCGGAAGTTTTCTTTGGCGTTGCGCAAACCTCCGATCTTTTTTCACTAAATAGGTACGTCCCCTTCCTTTATTCTCCTCTTCTAAATTTCCTCATAGTGAGTCATGTCGTCTACTGGTTCCTGGAGTGAAGTTTCTTCAAGCGATAGTGTTGTCGAGAAGTCGTCGGAGGTTATGGCTGGGGCAACTGCAATGTCGAGATTGGGAGATGTTGAAGAGATTAGGACGAGCGAACAGAAAGATGGGCTGGTAGTGAGGGAAACGCCCAAAGGTAGATCGAGGATGTCCGCGGCGAAGCTGAGGCGGTCGATTCTTAGGAACCGCATTCCTCAGGACTGGGAGCCTAGGTTGGCTTCGGGTAATGAAGGAATTGACAGTGATGCAGGTGGGTGGTTTGTCGTTTCAGAGTACTTTTTCTCGGTGGGCGGCCTGAGGCTACGGTACGCGCCGATCGTGGATGAAGTGTGCGTTGGCTATCAGTTAAGTCCGAGTCAGATTCCTCCGAACGAGTGGAGGTTCATCAATGGGCTCGCTTTGTTATGCCATCAATTTGGCTGTTGACCTTCGATCGGCATTTTGCGCCACTTCTTGCGAATAAGCCAGAGCCCGAGTTCTGGGAGTGGGATCCCTTCCCTGATGTATAAGGATGCCTGGTATCGCCCAGCCGGGACGTCGGGCAAAATTACCGACTGGCGGACGAAATACTTCTTTGTGAAGCCTCCGGGGGCTTCTTCCGAGTCCCAACCGTGGAGGTACCCCCAAGCCGAGCGATGGAATGATTCATCGAGTCTCTTCCTTTCTAGGGAGGAGTTGGCGGTAGTTAACTGTATAAAGGAGCTCGGCCAGTATAACTTT
>JANITW010000235.1:64383465-64399051 GCA_027564335.1 Erythroxylum williamsii
AAGGATGCCCAGATTTCTCCATACTGTAACATCCATGAAAAGTGTCATCCTTATGTTAGTGAAGTTATTCAATATGCGCCTAGTACATGGTGAAGACCTAACACAACACGTGTTTGTAGGTAGAAAGAAAATCTACCTTTGGATTTATTTCCTTTTCCTTATTTAACAATGGAGCAATATCATGAAAAAATAAGAAATAATCTCACATTGCATTGTCTATGATGGAAACTGAATTTGTAGCATTTTCAATAGTAGTAGAAGAAGCTGCATAACTTCTTCGCTTCTTGGTTCATTTAGGAGTTACTAAAAGTGAAACTTATCCAATGTCTATCAATTGTGATAGTCAATTAACTTGTGATAGTCAATTAACAATCACTTATACAAAAAATCCCAAATTTCATTGTAAAACCAAGCATACAAACACCAATTACAATTACGTGAAATATATAATTGCATAAGGAGAAGTGAAAATGAAATATATATCTACAAGAGATATGGTCGTAGATCCAATGATAAAGCTAGTTTCTTGAGATTTTTGTGTATTGGGCATATGAAGTCACTAGGGTTACGTAGACATTAAAATGTAATAAGAAACATTTCACTTTGTATCTTCATTTATTGTAATGTCATATTTAAATGAGATTGTCTGATCATATCGTACATTGTATAATACTTGATTCATAAATATATTTGTTTATTTTGCATAAATATATTTATGGATATGAATCAAAAGCAGGTAAAATAGATCGGAGATTGACTTTCTCATATAGGAAATTGGCCTTTTCAATTTGTGGTCACTAGAGATGAGACATGTTTAAAGTTTATTATCTAGGTAATAATTGAGAAAGAGAAACTGAAACCATAATTGCCACCTAAAATTATAAGGAAGTTGGCATAAAGTGATTAGATGATCACTATATCTGTCTTAAGTTTCTAGATGCAAGTTTTGAAAAATTTCTTTTTAAAGTAGATAACTGAACTCAACTTAAACATTCAGTATATTTGAACTAACATCTATACATATATTTGTAAATGAAAGATCATAAAACAAAGTAAATATAAGTCAATACCGTACCACATGACTCAAATCATATATGAAAATAGAAGAATAAAGGGATTAATGTAAGTTATCATATCTCAGCTTACATTGCATGAGACCCTTGAGGTTAAGGTGCCTATTAAATACACTCAAAACTTTTGATGTTAAAGTACATTTTAAAGTTCAATGAGCCCCTAACTCTGAGTAAGAGAATTGGATACATTTATGACATGATAAAATAAATGTGATCAAAGGAGATTGAAATGTTAAAGATGACCTAGGGTATAACATATAAAATCTACTCAAGTATCGATTCAATAATTGCGATGTCATATATTCTTAACAGATTTGTGACTATGAGCTCTCATGGTATGCTAGTTGCACTGGTTATTAAATAAGTAAGTGAAATCGTAGAATGTTGATCATCTAAACCCATCATATGTGAGCGGGACAAGATGACTATTAAACACACCTAATTGTTTAAGATACAACATTTAATATTAACTGTTAAAGAGCATTTAAAGTTTTAAATGTAATACAAAAATAATTTAAACTTCTTAAGATAAGAACAAGAATTTAATACATACTTTAGGGAAAATAAAATTGGTGAATGCTTATATGTTCTCTTCAAAATATCCTTTAAGATGTGGACACTATAAACTCTTGCTAGTAAGTGATAAGTTTCAACTTGCATATGTTTTTTAGAGATCCTATTGTTTAACTATATTTTATCTATATGTAAGATAATATTTCTTACACATAATTCATAATTAGCTATCTAAAATAAGGTAGAGTTTGATTTTCATTTCATCTTGCTTTCCTTACACTTATTCTTTGAGTGAGCAAGTGTAAGAAAATCATTTGATGTAGCAGAGATCAAGATTAAGCCTTATTGTTAAAAACTCAATATTCCTTATTTAGATTGACTTTATCAAGTCTCTTGATTTGATATAATATGTTACTTCTAATGGATTTTCCCAATATATATATATATATATATAGAAGGCCATTTTTTTTATAAATGACTCTCGTAATTAGTAGTGAAAAAATATATCATTGCTATTCGCTAACAATTTTCAACATTATTACTCAGAAGTTCTTAATGATTATAAAAATTATAGGACGATATAATATTTTAAGATTCCTATAAACTTTTTAATACTGCATTTCAATTTATATCTCTGTATACATTTATATATTTCACCTCACAAAATCACATGGTTTTGAACTTCCCTACTTAATTTGAAAAGAAAATGAAATAATTTTTTTTTCAAAATAGAAAATTCTTATTTTGTTTGACAATGTAAAATAACGTCCCATAAAAATATTTACATTTTATCTAACTCCAATTTTCTCATTTTAAAAGCTACATATTGAATTTAACAGGGGGAGGATTGCTTGGTAGATAAACTGCTCTAACCTCTTTCTAATTTCCTATTTTACCTTTTCAAACTTTCCTAAAGCTTTCGAGTTTAGTTAGAGTCCTTTGTCATTCATCAAAATTCTCCTTCATTGTTGTCTCTAAGCATTTCCTTTTGACACCTCTCTTCTATTATGTTTTCTCCTTTTCTCTCTTTTCTATGGATCGAACGTCCTCTGTGGAGCATGTGGTTGTATAAAACACTGCTTCTCCCCATAAGCCTCCTTTTTTAGCTACTAAGAGGGTCTGGAGTCAAGAAGTTAGGGATCCCTTAACGTTTGATAGGCTAAGATACTTACAAACTTTTATTGCCCCCTTTTCCTTTAAAGGTCCCTAAGTTGCCTCCCCTAATTATTAAAGTGCTTTAATAAGGAACAATAAAGTAGACAAACACTTTGGTGGATCTTTTTACCTATAAAAGGATGGCTTTCCTTGTAGTTCATCGTTAGGCTATGAACAACTGGTCAAAATCATGTTTGGAGAGTATTTTATTAAATGAAGATTACTTATATCTTAAATTTTATAGACTCAAGTAGTATGTAATGGATTTTAGAATCAGGAATGTGCTTAAAGAACATAAATCTTAATGATATACCTTTTCGGATTAGATTTCATGGCTTATCCCTTAAATGTTAGATAACTGAGGGAGTAAGTCACTTGGCTAGTGCAATTAAAAGACTCCTCTATTTGGATGAAATGATAGCCATCGTAAAGAGGGTTGGATATGCAAGAATTTGCATATGAGTTAAGCTAAACACTTACCTACCTGATACTTTGTCTATCATGAGCTTAGGGGAACATGGTGAACTACTTAAAAGATTTCAAATAAGAGTTGTAGATGAACCTATTAGGCTCTAACCCACTTTAGAACTTAGGGAAGTTTCTATAGAGAGGGAGAACATAACCCCTAAGGAAAATAGGAAAGCCTTGGAACCTTGAGAAGAACAATTGAGAGGAGAACTCTCTTGAAGTTTCCTTAGGGACATAACCATAACCAATATGGTTACTAGAAGAAAACAAGGCAAGAAATCCAAGAAGAAAGGTTGATAACCCTTCAGTCTTCCTCATGATCTTAACATGGAATGTTAGGGGCACGAATTACCAAAAAAAGAAAAAAGAAAAAATAATCAAAGATTATCTAAATTTAAAATGAATTTTTAAGGTTAGAACATTAGAGACAAATATAAAAGATGTCTGGCTTTATTATTGCAAAGCAATCGTTGGAAAGAATTGAGAATTCATATATGACCATCAATCTTATCATCTTAGTCGAATAATAGTAGGATATAATCCAAATATAGATAAATTCACTTAATAATTGGCATCTGATCAATTCTTTCACTGGAGGTCTGGTTAGGTTCTAAAAACTTGAAATCGCCCTTGTTTATGTTTCTAACTTTGAGTTAGAAAGATCTAAGCTATGGAATGATCTAAAATCATCAGGGAAGTCTATTAATAAGCCTTGGATGGTAGCTAAAGATTTTAAATACACTCTTTTCTCTTGGGAGTCTAAAGGAGATAGTCAAAGATGTAGAAGCAGAAATGATGGCTTGCAGAATTATCCAAGCTTTTTTGTTATATAGAAGCAGGAATGATAGCTTGCATAATTATCTAAGTTTTTCTCTTCTCTCATATTTGAGCTATAAAGGAGCTTATTTTACATGGAGTAATATATAGGGAAACTGATGGATGATTGGAAGTTATATTGAGCATTAGTAAATCCCTTATGGCTCCCTAATTTCAGATCTAGTTCAACATATTTTAATTAAGCTATTTGTTTATATTATACTCCTATAGATGTATCCTTAAGCGTTGGAACTGATTAAGTGAATTTTTTATTTAGGTTTAATAATTTTTAAACTAAATTTGAAGGCTTTAATGATGCAGCATAAGGGTACTAAACATCTAAGTCCATGGCTATGACTCCTTCAAAGTGGTGAAGAAACTTAAGAATGTTAAATTGAAGCTCAAGAAGTTGCATGCCTCAAAGATCAAGAGCACTTATTTGGCTATTACAAATGCTAGGAAAGCATTATACTCTATCCATTAGTAAGATTGTCTATTTCCCAATGATTGCTCTATTAAAGCTAAGGAGAAAGAGGCCATAAATTCTTTATCTCAAGCACCTAATAACTATAACTCTTTACTCAAGCAAAGAATAAACGTGAACTAGCTCAAGGATGGTGACAAAAATACCAAGTACTTCTATAACTCAATCTTATGTAGGTGAAACATTAACAAAATCTGCTCTTTAAAGGCTATAGATGGTATAACCATTGATAAAAATATTGACATAAAAACTCTACTGTCAATCATAAGATTTAATATGTACTCCCTCCCAATCTAATTCACACTTATTAGAGCTCAAAATCTTTATCAATGACTCAATCCTTTAGGATTAAAAGAACTTCTTTTCGAGACCTTTCAGTGAAATGGATGCTAGAAATGCTTTGTTTAGCCTTAAACCTGAAAAGTCACCTAGTCTATATGACTTTAATATTTTTTTTCTTTCGAAGCACCTGACATCTCATAGGGAATTTGATCACCAAGCCTATTTTGGAAAATTTCTCCTCAGGTTTTATGCTCAAAGAACTAAACAAGACTTTTGTTTGTCTTATTCCTAAAAAACACGATCCTAAAACCTTGAATGAGTACAGGTCCATCTCTCGTTGCAATGTGATCTACAAAATTAGCTCTTAAATGCTTGCTAATAGGCTGAAAATTTCACTAGAAAGTATCATGAGTAAAAGCTAAGGGGCATTTATAAAAGGCAGGAACATTGGTGATAATTTAATCTTGGTTCAAGATCTCTTTAAGGGGTACAAACGTAAGAGATGGATAAGGAGTTGCTTAATGAGGACCGACTTTAGGAGGGGTTTTGATTATGTGAATTGGAGATTTATCTTGGATTCCCTAATTGCATTTGGCTTTCTAGAGCAGTTTGTTACTTAGATTCATGGTTGTGTTTGTATTACTTCTTTCTCCATATTAGTCAATGATGACCCCGCTCATTCTTTCTAAGGGAGTAAATGACTTCACCAAGGAGACTCAGTCTCAGAAGGTCTTAATAAGATTAATTACTCATCAAATTGATCAAGATCACAACTTTAGGTTGCAATTTCATTGCTAAAAACTGAAGTTGTTCAATCTATTCACCAATGATTTTGATTTCCATATTCCTTTCTCACTTTTTATTCATTAACTCTAAATGTTAAAGGGTAACAAAAAGCAACAAATTAGTTGTTTTGAATTGAATGACTTTTTTACACAAAAATGGTAGCCATATTTTCAGGCCATGGTAGGTCCACGTATGTTTATATAGATATATATAAGATGGCATGGCGGCGAATAAGTGTTGAAACCATCATATCCAGAGTGATGAAGAGGGCGAGAGGCTAATGATAAACCATATCCAGCATCCGCCCTGATTCTCTTGCCTTTCACGAAAGTCAACAGCTTTTGATTTCATCACAGAGGGAATACATTTATATATAAAAAGAGATATCATATTCCATGATTGGATGAGAAAACTAAAGGGTAATGCATGCGTGGATGAGGAAAATCATTCAATGGGTAACTATAACCTGTGGATTGGGAATATATTCTTTCAGGTTTCCGCTGCTATAAATGGGAATATGTTTGCAAATAGACATGTAAATCCAGTGAAGCATGGACTGAAGAGGAAGAGAGATCTAACATGAAACTAATGGCCTTGTTTACAAGCCAAGGATGAATTGCCTGCAGCTATCAGCAGTTCATTCTCCAGGCAATTCAACTTGGCTAGTTTGACAAGCTTTTATTCTCATGCTAGGCCTTCTCTTCTTCCCTAACACTAATTCAGGCCACTTACTGGTTTTACTTTATTGCTAAGTAATGTTTTCCTAATTCCAGTGAGATCACTTGATGAGTGCTTAGATATAGATGGAGAGTTGTTTAGTAGCCATGAATGACTTGCCCACTCCATCGAAAGACTTGTTTGCTGCAAAACCCTTTGTTGGCTTTGGCCGAGTCAACTTGGCTATTTAGCAATCTCTTGTCGTGCATGCAGTCACGCTCAACCAAAATACCCTCTTTATGCCAACTTCTTTAGTTTGCATAAACATATAAATATTCTCGCATCCAATTGGGGATTGATTTTTAGAAGGAAAATGATTATGAAATTTTGTAGTCATGATGAGCTCCTAATTAAATTAAAGAAAAAAAGAAAGACTTTCATTTTCTATATGTATATGTTTTAAGTGACTATTGTTGGTCCAGAGTTTCCTCCACGACTCCTAATTCAATTTTGCAGCCGTAGTATTGTCGTTTCATGTTTATTGCTGTATAATTCTGCTCAACAAGCGGAAAGGCCAACTTGATTCATCATGCTCAATGATCTCAGAAAGGCAAACGCCCGCCCATTACTTGAGGTCCTAGGACATGATTTGAGCTCACACCGCCCTCCTTTTCTTCAACACCCTTTTGGCCTCATACAAATTAGATTGGATCATACTTCCAATTTATAAGATCAAAATATTAATGTACATATTAACTTATTTTTCTCTCTATCTCAATAAAGTTCATGAATTAGGTGGTTCTTTTGGCATCATTTACAAGCTTAAGTATTCCTATAATAGGGTAAATCAGCAGACTTTGGCTCGCTTAGACCTATGAAACAAATATTCAATTAATGAAGCTTTTATTCGTAGATAAATCAAGAAGAATGTTACATGGTTGTGGTATAATAATTGGAGCTCATGGGGAACCAAAATCTTTCATCTCAAACATATTCTGAAGTCTTAGGCTAAAGTGAAGGAATTTATGAAAGACAAATTTTAATGGTGAAAATTATCACATGTAGGCAGTAAAGATGAAGGCTCATCTAAAGGGTCTTGGTTTATGGCAATGGGTTGAAGGCGAACGTGATCTACCATCTCTGGGAAACAATCCTACTCTGAATCAAATTAGACTCCACGAAGATGAAGCGTCTAAAGCACCTAGAGCTTTATCAATTATTTTTTCTGCAGTTTCGGAATCTGTTTTCACAAAAATAATGAATTGTGAAACAGCGACGGTAGCATGGAATATATTGAAGGAGTACTATTATGGGAATGAGAGAACAAAAAGGATGCAAATCTTGAATCTCAAAAGAGATTTTGAGATTTTGAGTATGCAAGACAAGGAAACTTTTCAGGAGTATTATGATAGGTTGATAGTGGTTGTCAACAAAATTCGATTGTTGGGAGAAGATCTACCAGATTGTAGGATTGTTGAAAAGATATTCATAAGCCTGCCTGAAAAATTTGAGGCAAAACTTTCATCTTTGGAAGACTCTAGAGATATTTCTGAAATATCTCTATCAGAACTTATTAATGCTTTGCAGGCACAAGAGCAGAGGAGAGCTTTGAGAACTTCAGAGAGTAAGAAGGTATTTGAAGAAGCTTTTATAGCTAAATCATCAAATAGAAAAGAATGTAACATTTGCAAGAAGCCTAGTCATGAAGAAAAAGACTGTTGGCACAAAGGTAAACCTCAGTGTTTCCAATGTAAAAGGTTTGGTCATATACAGAAAAATTGCAGGTATAACATTGAACATGTGAATCTGATGCAAGGAGAGAAACCTGGTGAAGGTGAAGAATGTTTGTTCTGATGGAAGGAGATAAAGTGCTCCTGTGGACGATTGGAGAGAAAGTGCTTCAGTGGAATGTTGGTGATGAAGTGCATCAATGTGTGTGAAGAGAAAGTGCTTCAAGATTGATGAGACAGTGCATCAAGGTTGTTGATGAGAAAGTGCATCAAAAAAGGATCAACGGTCATAATTAGGTGGTTGTGACTTTGAATTAAGGGAGGGTGTTGAAGACTAATTCAAAGTCAAATTCCCAATTATGTGCAACGGTTACATGTCTTTAATTGATATTTGTTATCTGAATAAATTCTAGGCAGTTACAATTACAATAAATTTAGGCAGTTTTTGTTATCCTCGTAAACATATAAATACAGGATTATTGGAGTGATTTATATATAGATAATGAAGAATAAAAAGAGTGTTCCTCAACATTGTTTTTACGTTTTGTTATTTTTTTAGTTTAGTTTTACTTAAAAATTCTAACAAAACTGAGCTCTTGGCCAATTCTTATGCAGACCTGTTATCAATACATATTTCAATTGCTTCCTTTTGTGGCAAGTGAAGTTCTTTCAATAGCCTTCTAAGCCAAATAGCATGACAAGTGCATGAAGTTGTAACCACATATTCAGATTCACAACTTGAAAAAGTCACAATAGGTTGCTTCTTTGAACTCCATGTAATAGCACAGTCACCCATAAAAAATACGAAACCACTTGTGCTTTTTCTATCAACAATATCTCCCACAAAATCACTATCACAAAACCTAACAAGCTTGAGATCAACAGATGATGTATAGAGTAATCCATAGTTAATTGTGCCTTTGATATATCGAAGAATCCTCTTAGCCTCCTTCATATGAGTACAAGTAGGTGCTTCCATGAAACGACTTATCAATCCAACTGCAAAGAGAATATCTGGTCTTATACATGTCAAGTATCTCAAGCATACAACAAGGCTTTTGTATACAGAAGAATCTTCCTTAGCTTCATCATTAAACTTTGTCAATTTAATTCTTCATTCCATAGGTGTAGTCATTGGATTGCAATCAAGCATTTGGAACTTCTTCAATATTCTTTTTGCATATCCTTATTGCGAAATAAAAAATCTGTTTTTCATTTGCTTTACCTCTAAGCTTAAATAATATGACATCAATCCAATATTTGTCATCTCAAATTCCAAAGACATAGATTTCTTGAATTCTTGAAACAATCTTAGGTTACTACAGGTAAAAATAAAATCATCCACGTAAAGACAAATGAGTATAATATCTCCACTTCCATATAATTTAATGTAAAGAACATATTCATGAGAACAACGAACAAACCCATTATATTAAAAGTACTTGTTGATTTGAGTATTCTATGCCCTTGGTGCTTGCTTTAACCCATACAATGCCTTTTTCAATCTCAAGACCTTATCTTCCTGACTTTGACTGTAAAGCCAATTGGTTGTTCAATAAAGACTTCTTTTTAAAGATTGCCATTTAGAAAAGCTGACTTCACATCAAGTTGATAGATCTTCCACTTTATTTGAGCTACAAAAGAGATCAACAAATCAATAGTCTTCATACTAGCAATAGGTGCAAATACTTCATCATAATTCACTCTATGCTTTTGCTTGTAGACTTTAGCAATGGGCCTTGTTTTATATTTCTCTTCATCTTCGTTGTCTTTCTTTTTTATCTTGTAGACCCATTTGAATCCAACAGCTTCATGACCTTTAGGAAGAGTTGATAATTCCTAAGTATTGTTTTTCTCTATTGTCTTGATCTCCTCCTCTATAGCTTGCCTCCATCTTTTGTCCTTCACAAATTTAAAGGTTCACTATCTAAAAGAAGACAAAAGAAATTACTTCCATCAACATGATTGATTTCTTCTATTTGTTCATAAATATCATAAATACTCCTTATTTTTCGTGCTCCATCACTTGAACTTCTCCATGCATGGACGAAGAAGAATGAGGCATATTTGGAAAAGCAAGTGGAGTTATCTCTTGAATATTTGTTGTGGTTTCTTATTCTTTATCTTCAAAGTATATGAAAAAATCATAAATGTTTTCTTCTTGTTTCTCCCAATCCCAACTTGCTTTTTCATCAAATTCTACATCTTTTCTCACAACAATCCTTCCATTGCTTGGATTGTACAATGGGTAGCCTTTGGAATTTTGGTTATAGCCAATTAATACATTGCTTGGTTATGGCTTGATTGGTCCACACACGTCAGTATTAATAAGTTGAAGTGGTGCAGTTGCTCTTGTCACCACTTCTTCTGAAAAACTCCTTTTTGAATGCTTGTCAAGTAAACATGCTTCACATAAATGGTATGGGTGGTTGACAGAGGGCATTTCTTTCACCATGTACTTATTTCGCTATGCATTGAGTGTGTCAAAATTCAATTGTCCAAATCTCATATGCCAACGCCATGCTTCTTCTTTCACATCCACCTTTAAACATGTTGCTTTGATTGTCTTGAAATTCAACATAAACATTCTATTCTTCGACATAAACACCTTAACAATCAATTGAGCATGTTGATCTCTAAGCCAAAGACAACAATCTTTCATGTGGATTTCATATCCTTTTTCAAGAAGTTACCCCAAACCTAAAATATTACTTTTCAATTTTCGGCACATAATAGACATCATTAATAAGTCTATGGATTCCATCTCTTGAAAAAATTAGAATGGTACATTTTCTACGAATTTGAATCTTTAACGAATCTCCAAAAGAAACGTTGCCTTCTACCTTTCATCAAGTCCCACAAATTTTCCTTTATCTCACACAGGTGATTGCTTGCTCCATTATGTAAGAACCATGTACTTTCATCCTTACTTGTATTATCTTTGAGTGCTAGCAATAAAGTGGGATCTTTATCTTCTTGCTTGTTATAAACAATATTAACTTACTCTTTAACTTAATTAGACGTAGCATAACATTCCATAGAAAAATGTTCAAATTTTTCGCAATTGAAGCATTTAACATTAGACTTATCTTACCTGTTTTGATTTTGTCTAAAATTGTAACCTCCTTTTCCTCTTCCTTTTGATTTTCCTTGGCCTTTGTATGATTGATTGTTTCCATCATTTTTGGCGTTGTTATAATCTCCTTTACTTCTTCCTCTATAACTTTGCCCTCGGCCACGACTATGTCCTCAACCATATCTTCATTCTCTTCCTCTTTTATTACTTTCTCCATCATCATCTTTTAACACAACCCTTGCTTTAAGTGCTTGCTATAAAGGTTCTTCTTTCCTACTCTTGATCTTATCTTCATTAGCATGTAAAGAGCCCTCTAATTATTCAAGTGTCAAAGAGTCTAGATCTTTAGACTCTTCAATGATGCAAACCCATAATCAAACTTTGGGTTCAAAGAATGAAGAATCTTCTTTACTACTCAAACATATTCAACTTGATCTCCATATCTCTTCATTTGATTCACAACGGCCTTCACTCATGAACAATAATCCGAGATTGTTTCGAATTCCTTCATGTGCAAAGATTCAAAATTACCTCACAATGATTGAAGTTGAGTCTTTTTTACCTTATCAATTACTTGAAAGGAACTTTGCAAAATCTCCCATGCTTCCTTTAAAGTGGTTGCATCAACCACCTTCTCAAACATTGAATCATCTAGACATTGATGGATGAGGGTGAGGGCTTGTTTGTAGCGCCCCCTTACCGTAGGGTACGCATCACGACTCCCGTAGGTCATTCCGATACATAACCTACGACGAGGGTGCACTACGATTCGATCATTTCTATATTCCATATGGCATCGATATAATTAAACCATAATATCAAATTTGCTAAATTTTAAAACCAAAGATTTTCATTGTATAACCTTAAAACAGAATTTACAAGTCTATCAGTTTCCATAAACTATACAGATATTTCCAAAAAGGAACTGAGACAAAATCCTAAACTAGGTCATCCCCAAAATCAACCCCAGCTGACCGACCGTGAGCCATGCTTCTCTCGCCCACGCGCTCAACAAGGTAGAAAAGTCTCGCTATCTGGAGCTATGAGCCTACTATCACTGTCCTAAAAAAATAAATGCAATGTTGGGTGAGTTTGCGAACTCAGCGAGAAACCATCATCGATGGTCCACCCAACTTATGCATATACAAACAGTTCACGTTGTATCATATAATAGCACATTCAGCAATTTATATGCAATTCAATTTCACATTAATAAGGCATTTCGCCTTTCATACAATTCACAATTTATCATTCAAATATACAATGCATATGTGACACTTTCCATTTATTACGTTGTTGTGACCGTGCGCCTGAGCTCATTTACGTTAAGCCAGTGGCTCTGAATTTCGTTGGGCTTGGAGCCCTAATACGTTGAGCATAAAGCTCTGAAAATTACGTTGGGTTTGAGCCCCTGATGCGTTGAGCATAATGCTCTGAAATACGGTGGCTACACCGGTCACAACTGCCATTATCTGATCATGCTGTTATGCATGAATGCACATGTTTCAGTTATCAATAATTGTGTCACGATGGAAAATCATATGTCAATTTTCATATTAAAACCAATCAATTTCAATTTATGCACAATTAACACTTTTATAACAAATTCCAAATATTTCGGACACCTGTGGTCCGAAATCAATCAAAAACAATCACACAGATCCTTCCTTAACTCCACATGGCATAGGTGCGTAAAATGTAACACATCAAGGGTTGAGAAACCAACTAGTTTACTCACCTTTGAACTTCCGAGCTACTGCCAGGAAGTCTCGCCTACGTCGGACGATCGACGCTCTACTTGAGCCTCTATAACAATCAGAATAATCACACATTACTAATTGCTCAATTTCTAATATTCAATAATGCATATGTAGTGAATGCGATGAATACAATACATGTTATGACATTCCCGATCCTATACCCGAATCTTCCCAATTTGATTTTTATCACTCTAATTCATAGCAATTCCTAATACTATAATTCAATTGACTAAGTTCCGAACTCTCCAGAGTCAAATTCCAAGACATAGGAATTATCCTTAAATCGAAATCAAATTCGCTATTCAATCGCCCTCCGATTTCGAGAACCACCGAAATGAATTCCGAAATTCCATTCTTAAAAATTCACAATTCCTAGTCTCTAAAACAAGATCAATCAATAGCCAAATTAATAAGAATTTAAACCTCCAAAATTTCTAATTAAAACAAAGCCATTTCACCTTCAGACCAAAGGCGTCCTCACCGCGGCGCATGGTCGCTCGCCGCGGCGAGACTCCTCGCCTTCGACGCGACGCACCCCTTGCCTCTCGTCGCGGCATATACTCAAACGCTCGTTGCGACGTGCGAAAGGCAAACACTTGCCGCGGCGTGCATATCTGCTCGTCGCAGCGTGCGACAGGAATTGGCTCATCGCAGCGTAGAATTAAACGTTTGTCGCGACATGCAAGAAGGGGATGGCTCGCCGCGGCATGTTCATCACACGTCGTGATGTGCAATCCCAGATTTGTGTCTGAAACCCAGAATTTCCAGATCTGCAGATTTCTAATTCCTCCAATTCCATTTTAAACACTCCAAAACAACTTCCTATACTGAACACAACTCATTTCTAACCTTAAATCCATCAAAAATTCATTATCTCTCAATTACCCAAATCACAATCAACAAATTCTCAAAACCTAAATCATCCGGAACTGATAAATTCATAAACAATTAATAACTTAATTCAATGATCAAATCAAACAACTTAAAACATAAGGGAATAGTAACTTACTTGATTCAAGCCTTAAACCTTCAAATATCACCAAGAAACTCCAATTTCCAAACCTAAGCACATCCACGGCAATCCTTCATTTCTCCACCAAAAGTCATCTCCTTAAATCCAAGGCTTAAGCTAGGTTGAAGATGACGAAAGGAACAATTTAGAGGAGAAAATGGAAGAAATCAAGCAAAGTGGAAGATCCACGAAGAGAAGAAGAAGATCAAGGAGAAATTTCTCTTCCAAAGGCAAAGGAACAAGCTTCGTGGAGAAATTCAAAGAGTTAGGGTTTAAATACTAAGGCTTTTAAAGCTAAGGGTATGTTTGGCAACTCCCATGCCACATGTCCATTTCTTAGGGTCCAAAAATCCAATTCTTATTCTAATTTTCTCCCAATTTCGCAATAACTATAAATAATAAATCCTAAAATCATAACTTAAATTATCTCGTGCCAATTGTCAATCAATTTTGGAACCAGAATCCAATTTATCAGTCATTATGCCATTTTTCTGATCCAGATCCATTACTCTAAAAATTTCAGAAAAATTCCTATAAATCCTCAAAATTAGGAAATACATAATCTTATACTCCAATTCCATTTCTTGAATCTCTAAATTCAATTTCTCACTCCAACTCTATATTCAAAACTTAATCTATACAATTATCGCCCAATTTCCAAATTTACACTATCAAGCTGGGAATATGTCATACATGTACGTACCTACATATGCTTGTGCAACAATAAACATTTATCAATCCTTATAGAGGCTATAATGCATGTGCAATTCGAAACGTAAATGCATCCAGTCCATATCCATCCGAATTACCAATAAGCCTTTCACATCGGTAACGGGATGTTACAATTCTCCCCTCCTAATAAAAATTTCGTCCCGAAATTTTCTTACCTGACTGATCGAACAAGTGAGGATACTGCCTCCTCATGTGCTCCTCAGTCTCCCAAGTCGCCTCCTTAGTGGAGTGGTTCTTCCAAAGGACTTTCACCAATGGAATTACCCTGCTCCTCAGCTGCTTGACCCGCGATCCTATAATCTGCATCGGCTGCTCTACATAACACAAATCACTGGCTAACTCTATCTCCTGAGCCGGAATCACATGAGTCGGGTCTGATCGGTATCTCTGGAGCATACTCACATGGAATACATCATGTAACTGAGACATCTCACTCGGTAATGCTAATCTGTACGCCAAAGGTCCAATTCTCTCAGTAATCTCATACGAATCGATATAACGAGGACTCAACTTGCCCTTATGGCTAAATCTCAGAACTCCCCTCCAAGGTGACACTCGGAGGAACACTCTATCACCCACAGCATACTCCATCTCTCACCGATGCTGATCCACATAACTCTTCTGTCTATCCTGAGCCGCCTTAATGCGACTCCGAATCAGCTTAACCTTATCCACAGTATCCTGGATCAGTTCGGGACCCTCAATCATCCGCATACCCTCTTCATCCCAGTAAAGAGGCGATCTGCAAGGCCTCCCATACAGCGCCTCATACGGTGTCATCCCAATACTGCTCTGGTACTGATTGTTATACGCGAACTCAATCAGAGCCAAGTACTGATCCCATACACCTCTGAACTCCTATACACAAGCTCGCAACATATCCTCGATAGTCTTAATCGTCCTCTCACTCTGCCCATCCGTCTGAGGATGAAATGCTGTGCTGAAGTTCAACCTCGAACCCATAACCGACTGCAAACTCCTCCAGAACCTCGAAGTAAACCTGGGATCCCTATCTGACACTATCGATACTGGGACCCCATGC
>JANITW010000235.1:64399151-64417186 GCA_027564335.1 Erythroxylum williamsii
ATATTTATTTTTTATATTAGTTTTACTTACATTATAATCTATATAAAAGATTAGATTAGATGTATTTTCATTTATGTTTCATATGGTTTAAAATTATATGATAATTAATATATTGTGCTTTACATATTATTTAATATACTTTAAATAATATTTATATGCATAAATAATTTTTAATTACAAAATAAAATATAGTTAAAACTAAAAAAATAAAATTTATTTTTATGTTGCCAAACAGTCATATTCCAATATGCAATGATGGAGATGGAGTAATTGGGATCATCAGAGTTCTCAAACTACGGAATCAATTGCTTTCACACCAGGGGAACAAGATCCGGAACAACGACCCTAAGAGTTTGGAAGATATCTTGAGAAAAGGTTTTAGCAACTGTATGAAGCTCTTTTAAAAAAATATTTTTTTAATTAACAGCTAAACAGTTAACTGGCTTCTTAGAAAAATTTTTCTAACAAAACTTCTACTGATGAAAGCTCTATTGATATAAGTCCATCCAAATAGGCACTAAGTAGTTTTTCCTATTTTTGGAAATAATAGGGATGGTAGTCTAGATTCGACCTGACCTGGAGTGAAGTCAATGGACCGGGCTATGGGCCAGGATTTCTTGGCCCGACTTGGTCACTGATTAAAAATGATGTTATTTTTTAATTTTTTAAATTAATAAAATAATTAAATAAACAAGTGTTAAAAAAATTAATTCTAATAAAAGTCATAAAATTTGAGGTAAAATGTTTGATAGGCCTATGATAAAAGAAAGACTTCTTTATACAGGGTCTTATACCTATATTTTAGTTTGCCAAAATTTTTTGTTAAGAGTTAAATCATCGCTAAATTCTAATAGAATTATATCATTTCTGATCACCTCTATCCAATTCTTTTAATGTGTTTCTTTTCTTCTCTTATAATCTTAAAGTACAATCTTTTTGTATACTCTTACTGAGATCTCGAGATGTTTCCTTTTAAAATATCTGAATCACGTAAGTCTTGTCTTCTTTAATTAATTATAAATGTTAGTCACCCATAACTTGTCTCTTATCACTTTATCACTTTATTCTTGACTTATCTCTTCTTGTGAGATTACACATCTATCGGACCATCATCATCTTTGTCACTATTGACTTAAGACTTGTACCCAACACTCTGCCTTATAAAGCATGGCTGACCTAATTGTTAAATGATAGAATTTATATTTTAACTTGATTGATATCTTCTTATCATATAAAATTCTTAAGATATCTCTCAATTTAAACCACCCTGATTTGATATGAGACAGTATGTCGTCCTCTATCTTGCCATTACTTTAGATGATGAATCCAAGGTACTTAAAACTAGGGATGACGGCTTGGGTTTGGGACTTGGGTCTGGTTTTCTAGACCCTATTTGTTTGACGCCTAACAGATGATAACAAAATGATATCGTTTTGACATTTTCAAAAAGTTATAATTCAAACTGGGCTCTAGCAGTCTCAGGCCCTATCGGGCCCAAGCCTATTTCATAGTCATCCCCGCTTAAAACAATCTTTCTAAGGTATAACTTCTGCTCAGTTAGTAGACCTTCGATCTTGTTATTAAGTCCAAAAAAGACTTGTCATGGTATGCAACCTTACGACTCAAAAAGTTATACTCTAAATACTTAGTCTTAGCCCCACTCAATTTAAAGCTATTTGACTCTAATGTATCCCTCCAAAATTTTAGTTTAACATTAACACCCTCCTTTGTTTCATCCACTAAAACAACATTATCAGCAAACAACATACATCAAGATATATCATCTTGAATATTCTTAATAAACTCATCTATAATTATTGCAAATAAAAAAGGGCTCAACGAGGATTCTTATTATGGCCCAATATCTATAAATCCCATCCTGATGTCCTTACTTTAGTCTTAAAATGTTCATACCTATCTTAATAACCGTATATAGGTGACAAGAACTCTCTTGGCTTCTAAACATCATCACATGACTTCCCTATATACCCTAGTATAAGTCTTCTCTAAATCAATGAAAATTATGTGCAACTTACTCTTTTTGTCCTTTTCTGTCGTGGACTTCCTTGTTGTAAAACCAACTTGGTTCTTATAAATAGGGGCACTTTTCTCATTCTCTTCTCAATCACCTTCTATCATAATTTTATAGTATGACTGAATAATTTAATGTCTCTATAGTTGTTTTAGCTTTACATGTCCCGTTTGCGCTTGCAGAGAGGAACTAATATGCTAAGTCTTCTTTCATTAGTCTTTTTAGCGAACTTGAAGATCATATTAAAAAGTTTGGCCAATCAAGTAATATCCTCTTCTTCAAGGTTCTTTTACACTCCTATGGGTAACTCGTTAGGTCCCATTGTCATTCCTCTCTTCATCTAAGTCCTAATTTCTTCTATTGTGATATGCTAACAATAAGTGAAGCTATAATATCGCTCAGAATTGCAAATATCACCCAAGAAAATATTGTTATCTCTAACATCATTTAAAGCCTATCGAAGTAGGGTTGCCATCTCCTCTTGACGTAATTTCCATCCACGAGAACCTGTCCTACTTTATCTCTTATATAGTGAACTTGATGTTGAAATTTTTAAGTAAAACTAAACTAAAGAAATAACAAAACGTAAAAACAAAGTTAAGGATCACTCTTTTTATTCTTCTTTATCTATATAAATCACTCCAATAATCCTTGTATTTATAGGTTTACAAGGATAACAAAAACTGCCTAAATTTATTGTAATTGTAACTGCCTAGAATTAATTCAAATAACAAATACCAATTAAATATATGTAACCGTTGCACATAACTAGAAATTTGACTTTGAATTAGTCTTCAACAAATCTATCATGCTTAGGGGCTTCATTAATATCTCTATCTTATTTATGTATTAGAAGCTTGATCAAATCCTAAAGGATAATTTTCTTTGCCTGAAAAGTTATCCTAATATCTATACCAATAGATCATGCTATAAGGTGTTTAGGGGATAAAGAGGTGGTAACTTGCAAGCAACCTAATTTGGTTCAAGCATAATTGGCCTAAAGTTGCATTCATCAATTAGTTTGTTAGTTTATGCCTTACAACCAATCTAATAGTTATAGTTTAGTGACAAAATAATTTAAAGATATTTTTTATCTTATACATATTTAAATTTATAAGAAAAATTCCACGAGATAAATATGCTTTGTAAATGAAATTATGATGAGATTATAATTATGATATTCATATTGTGTTTATATATTATTCCTAGTCATCGTTCTACTGAGACTGGATATTAATATAACGTAAAAAGATTAACACATGTTATGTTTTTCCTTATGAAGGAAGTAATTAATCTCATAAACTAAAATATAGAAATATTTAAACAAACTTGTGAGTGCTTTGTTATAGAATAAGTTTACTAAACTGACCCCATATAAGAAATCTATTTAGAACATTACTTGTATATCTAGCGAAATTCTTATTGTGATGATTTTACAAGTGATCCTTTGACTTAAGATCTTTAAAGTTATCTTGTATAAGGATTGCTATGTTTTGATATTACTTATAACTTATTAAAGTCAAAGATAGTTCATTCAGTAGTCATTGGATATAACGTGAACTATATAGAGGTAACTAAGTGATTAAGATATGATTCATCACCCTAAAGTAATTAGAAAAAATGTTTTATTATTTTTTATTAGTATTGATTTAGGAAATTCTTGGATATAGTAGAATGATGTTTTATAAATAGTTTATAAGTGTCTTTAATTGAATCAAAAGCTAATGATAGAGAACAAATATGATTGCATTCAAAATAAAGCAGATATTAATTTTATGCTATATACCTAATCAGAATATATATGATGAAAAGATTGAATTATACAAAAAATAATACACAAAAAGCTCAATCAAACATTTTTTGACATTCCTAAAAATTTGAGTAGATATAATGTGTTGCTAGATATCAATCGTGATTTATTAATATAAATATTTTAATTAAAAAATTAAAAATAAATTAAAATAATTTAATTTACAATTTTCAACATAGTTGGGAACCTATTAAATTTCACATAAAGAATGGGTTGAAGAAAGCAATGATATTTTAATCAAGTTGGACTTAATTGTAAAATTTGAAAAAAATATAATTAAATTTGAAATATTTAATACATAAGGATCAATATAAGATATTAGATCTTATATAGGAAAAATTGATATTTTATTAAAATTATTTGTAATTCAAATTGTATTTTAATTGAAATTAGAATTTAATTTTAATTAAATTATTAAAATGATTAAAACCTATTATAAATAGACTAAAGCTTTAATGGAGCTAATACTCTTTGCCTAAACTTCTCTGTAATAATGTCATAATTTTTTCAACACATTTTGTAGATACTGTTAGAGACTAGATATTTTTGTGACTACAGTGATTAAGATGAGCTAGTTTTTGAAACGGTTTGAAGGATATGACAAGAATATGATTAAGTTTCATAATAAGGTATGGATTATAATTCTTACTTTATTATGATTGATGTGTTAATTATTATATATAATTCTAGTGATCTTGGCTTTTGAAAAATCAAAATATGAAAAAAAATTTGTAATTATTTCGCTGCGATTAGAATTAGATCCTTTTATGATTTTCCAATAGTGGTATTAGAGGTAACTTTTAATTATATAATTTGATTAAAATCACTTAATTTTAATTGGTTTGATAATATTGAGGTTTAAAACTACAGCTTAGTTTTAATCTTCTAGAAATTAATTGATAAATCTCGTATGCCTCTTTTCTAAAAAATAAATATTCAAGCCTCCCAAGCTGTTCGCTGCTTTTGAAAATTGTTTGATTGAAAAAAAAAACATCCCCTGCTCCTTTATGTTCTGCTTCTAGAATATCTTACTGCATGCTTCTTCCTTACTTTATAGTTTCCGAAAAATTAAAATTGCTAGCTCCTATAATGGAAACTTTCTATGCACGATTTAAAACTTGGTGTTATTGAATAAGCTTTGGCAGCTTGCATCGCCACTGGTGAGTCGGCCTCCGTCGTGGTCATGTCACCACTAATCAAGGACGACACAATCGCCCAAAACCTAGTGGTAAATCGCTACTGGAGAGGGGCAATAATTCACCCGCAAGAGGAAGTGACATAGGCAGGACAAGAGTCGTTTGAGAACCAAGGATGCAATGTTGCTTGACAACAAAGGGAGCCGTGGGGATTTTCCAAAATAAACCTAATATGGAAAATCATGGGGTGTGTACTGTGTACATAGGACCAACGTGTCTGTTGATCGATGCTACTGGCTCGTGCAATGCTTGAGATTAACTAGGACGCATGCGCTAGACAATCCCCACATTTTTATTTGAATTTATATATTTGAAGCCTTAATTTTAATTAAATTTGCTTGCATAAGATTAAATTAGTTTAAATCACTAATGAATTCAAAAATTAGTTTTTAAAGGGATATTTTATTAGCAATACTTTATAATTTAGTTTAATTTTTTAAGGAGTTGAATTATTAAATTAAGTTAATTATCAAATTAATAACTAGAATCAAGCAATATTTAAAAAAGTTATCTTTAATTATTAGAATTTTTCAGATAATTATTATAATGCAACTATGCTAATGATGATGATGATGATGATGATTTTTCAGATAATTATTATAATGCAACTATGATGATGATGATGATGATGATGATAATAATAATAATAATAATAAGAAGAAGAAGAAGAAGAAGAAGAAAACAACAACAACAAAAATAATAACAAGCAGGCTAGGAAAAAGCATAGGTTAAATCCTTAAGAGGTAAGTACTATATAATAAAAAGTTTAAGTAACACACAAGAGGACAATGCTACAAGACCTGTGAAAATGGTAAGGATCTCTTTATTAGAGATCTTTTATTTGTATCTTAGCACCCCCAAAGTTTTCTCTCGCAGGTTGTGTCCCTTGTAAGTTCCAGTAGTGTCATATCATTTTTTATATCCTCTTCCCAATTTTTCTTAGTCCTATCTTTTTTTTCCCTTACAGTTTCTAAATATAATCTTCTCGTATCTTCTCACTGGAGTATTTGAATGTCTCATCAAATCACCTAAATTTTTTCACTAATATTGGCCACCTTTAATTTACCTCTTACCATTACATTCCTAACCTTATCTCTTCTAGTAATGTTGTAAATCCAACTTAGCATCATCATCTTTGTCATTATTAGCTTATATGACTATATAATTATTTCACGAGCCAACATTCAGCCCCATATAGAGTATAATCAACCTAATTGCTAAATGATAGAATTTACCTTTAAGCTTGAATGGTATCTTCTTGTCACATAAAACTCTTGATGCACTTCTCTATTTAAGTCACCATGATTTAATCTGGTGAACTATGTTTTTATCAATCTCTCTATTGCTTTAGATGATAGATCCAAGATACTTAAAACACTCATTTTGCTATATAACTTCTGAACCAATCTTTACCCCCACATCGGTAGCCACCCTATGGCCAAAGAGTTATACTCTACGTACTCACTCTTAGTCCTACTCAATTTAAGACCCTTCAACTCTAACGTATCCCTCTAAAGTTCAAGCTTGACATTGACATTTTCTTTTGACTCGTCTATTAAAACAATATTATTAGCAAATAACATACACAAAGGTACATCTCATTGGATATTCTTGGTGAGTTCATCAATCACTATTGCAAAAAAAAAGGACTAAAAGAGGATCCTTGGTATATCCCAATATTGATAGAAAAATGCTCTATATCTCCTCCTATCGTCCTTACTCTAATTTTTACATCTTCTTACATATCCCTAATAATTCGTATATAACTTTTAAATGCTCCCTTAATCACATTTTGTCATCGTCAACGTCTTCTTTTGGTACATCACCACTCCTTCTATATCCAATCTATGTCCATTTAATTAGATTGCAAAATACGATTGCATATATTGGTGCTTTTTTCAAATCCTTTTTCTTTTTGTAGAGTTGTATCAATGCCCATTTAGATACTCCAACGTTAGATAGATATGATATTTATTACTTCTTTCTTTATAATTTGCTAATTAATATTTGATATTTTTTTTGCTTCTCCTTTACTAAAGTTTAGGTTTGTTGATATCATATCAATGTCATCTTTTTCATAGGACTGTGGAGGCATTGTAAACTCCGAATTTCATGATACTCTCTGTTGCATCCCTATTTTTTTGTTTATAATTTTTATGAGACTTTTGAATCATCCAAATCTTTTTGGATTTTTTGAGAAGAATTGAGCTATTTATACATACAGGAGAATGCCTATGGTATCTGATGTTCAGTGAACTAACTGGTCAAGCTTTCTGACTGGAAACCTATCAAAATCAAGATGCTTCGACTTTTGCTCAGAATTAATAGTTGCAAAAGCAAGTGGTTCTTAATTTTGTACTGAATCATCGTATTTATCTTGCTTATGATTTTGTTTCAATATATACCTAGAAATCCTTAACTTGTATGATGATTTGGGCTATTTTTGTCTACAAGGGGTTCTGCCTAGATCTTGCATCAATGGCAGAGTGTCGAGTGCTTCAAATCCCATATCTCTCAACACAATCACAAGGGGTTGCTGAATCCAGGTTTTGACATCTCTGCTTATGCGAACGCTCTCCTTGTCTGCTGTCGTTGTCTTTGATGAATTAGATCTCAAACAAGGTTTTGGAAACTAGCCATTTGAGAAAGGGAAAGGGTCCTTCCCTTTAATTCGCCATTTCTTTAGTTTCTAGAATATTTCTAGTGGATTTTTTTTCTTAAATCTTATTACACACATTGTATTAATTGACTTTTAATATTACGAGTTTTGGAGTATTTCTTGTCTAAACAGGAAGAAAAAGGAGGAACTTTTCATCTTACATTTCTGAAGGCTGATTAAGAGAGTGTCCCATAACAAAGGCATTTTTGGAAAATGGTGTTAAATTCGGTGAGAAAATATAGAGTTGGTGTGTGGCATCTTAAATAGTTAAGATCGGTTTGGTTATTTCCTTTCTTTAACTAATTAGAATCTAAAAAAATTTTCTTCTTTGCTAGATATACTTATTGATTTCAATTTGTGTTTGTTCTAGGCTAATGCATTGCTCTTTGGATGTTGGGATTTCAGTTTTCAGTCTTCATCGATCTATTAAAAATTTTAATTTCTTTTTTGTTCATAGTTTTTAATGTTTTCAATATTTTTTAATTATTTTTAACATTTTAGCATCGTGTTTTTTCAAATTGTAGATATCTAATTACTATTAGTGGTTCAATTTTGGATCATTTAAGTTAGATTGGCGTGTAGTAGTGTGAGCTTGAGGTTCTCACATCAGTTTATTGCGACACCCATTTTCAGATTCAATATCAATCTTTGTTCCCTTTCTTGAGTATTATTAGTTTCATCTAAGAGCTTGTTACGTTTGTCTTCTTTAACTTGTATTAGGCATTAGGGTAAGAGTGGTGCCTTTGATTCTGATGGTAGAACAAAGGCTAGTCCTTTGGTGACCTTTAGGTCTAGAAGAAGAAAGATGTAGATAGATTATGAATAGATTCTTGAAACATAGAGGCCTTTACAGGGAAGTCTTTAGAATTAGTAGAGACTTTAGATAAATATGAAATTCATATAGTGTGTCTAGGATATAAGGAGGAAGGGGGCTAAAGTAAAAGTGATTATTTGCTTAAAGATTATGGTGAAGGGGGCTGTATTAAATGTTAACCCTTTATCAGGAAATTATAATATTGACTATTAGACTGTAAAAATTCCTATCTTATGTTAATATCTTTATCAAAACTACTAACAACTAATCCATTAGTTAATTAACATATATCTTTCTAGTTGAAACCCCTAAGATTGCATTATCCATTTATGAATTTCACTATTAGGTTTGACTCTAATGTAGAGGATTTATGTCGACCTATCTCTAGATATGCATGTAACTGCTTCCAATTATAGCAAATATATTTACACAAGAGAATTTCTCAATCTTAATTATATGAAATCAAATCATGAACTAATATTCCAGATATATTACAATAAGAAGAAAACACATAATTACATCTCAATAAATTAATCAATAAAATTGCATTAAACAAAAGATACTGTTATCACAACTTAGGTTTATCAAACCTAGGCACTAAATAAATTTAGTTCTTACTCATAAAAAACAAAACCAAAGACAATTATGTAGAAGAACTAATATAAAATAAAGAAATCAAATTTCTAAATCTCCTATTTTCTTCTAATGGATGTTATTACAAAACTAGATTGGATGTTATCTATTAGATCTTTTGATGTATTCGTCGTGTTTTCCTCATCCCTTGATTAGAATTGTCATCTCTCTATGTAGCTTATGACTAAAAATTACTTAAAAACTTGCATCTTCTTGTTTTTCCTCTGTTTATTTCCTTTTATAATAAAATCTAAGGTTTCTGGAATATATATAGTTAATATGTATGGGGGTGTAAGTGAACGTATATTTCAAAAATACCTAAATTTGTGATTTTACAAGGGCATGAAGACTTACACAGGCAACATACATAGTCGTGTATGCCAATATACACGAGCGTGTAACTTCATACAACTAAAAACAATATTCTTCAAATCTTTAAACATTTACTGAGATTTACACAGTCACTTTACATGGTCATGTAAGTCGAAGTTGTTTCAAATCTTTGTTCTATGTCATAATTTCATCTGAATTATTCTTCTTTTACTCTATAAAAGCAATTATCACCTATAGATACACTTGAAGTGAATTAAGTACCAAAAATACTATAAAAGTATTAAATAGTAAGCAAAACATATTAAATATGCATGTATAATTATAGTTAAATAAACATTTATCAAATATCCACATACTTAAGCTTTTGGTTGTCCTCAAGCAAATCATAATCTAAATTATTAATCTTACACACATCCATCCCTTATTAACCTCAACCTATCAATTCATACTCTAAAGCATCATATCATATTAATCAAATTAACATGCAATTAGAATTAAGTTATAATAAAACTAACCTTCATAAGTCAATATCAATAATAATCACATTGATGATCTTTTTGAAATCAAAAGCACAAAATGTACACCCTCACTAAGGTTTCACTCAATGCATTTAAGTGCTTAGGGTGAAAATTTTAAGAACTCTTAAATCCATGCATAGAAGAATTCTTAATTATAAGCTTGCAATATTATCGTATCTCTATCACTTATAAGTAAATTAGAAACAAAAATCAAAAGGTCTTATCATAAGGTTTTAATGGGGCTTAAGTAAGGTATGATTGAGATAATAAAAGGGTGTAAAATTGAAGAAAATTTACAAACAAAAAAGATTTCAAGAATTATAAAAACTTATTCTTCACAATATCTAGGAGCTTCATAGTATATATCCATTGGTACCATACTTTAACACATTTTTTGAATCTCAATGATGTACCAACAATTAAAGAAATATAGGACCTTTTCAAAATTTAAGTTTCAAACAGTCAAGTAATATAAATATCCTTCATGGTTCAAATTAATAAAAAGGCTTAAAAAAGATAAAGGTTGATAATGGGGTTACATTCAATGAAAAGACCAAGGCTCAAAGTTGGTTATTCCTAAGGTATAAAATATGGTAGGGTAATTATCAAATAAATAGGCTAAACAATTTTTGAATCTAAATGCCTTTATCAGTTCAATGCATCCAATTTAATACATATGGTCTCAATAAGCATAATAAAAGCAAGTTATAGAATTATCCAACTATGCATGATAACACACAAGAAAGAATAAAAGAGTTTGAAATATTGATTTATTTGCTCTTAGGCTCAAAAGCTCACATAAAAAATAGTCTTATGTGTGTAAATAATAGGCAATTTTCATTCAAATTGATGATCTCAATGATAGCAAAACATATGGCTTATAAAAGTAAGTTTATTATAACTTTCATCTTTTTGCATACTAATTCACTTTAATAATCAATAACGATCTTAAGGGACATATTTAACTAATTAAGAATATTAGTTAACAAAATTTCATAATAAATATCATAATAAACTTATCAAATCCCTTCCCTCACTTAAAATTGTACATCGACCCCTAATGTACGTAATATAAGCACAACTAAATAAAAGGTAAGAAAGGGTAAGAAACTGATACTTCCTTGAATAATAAGAATTATAGAGTTCTGAATTTGATGAAGGGCCATCCGATGTTAGATATAATCATTCTTGCAAAATATAAATAAAAAGTAATAAAAAGATAAAAGAAAATAAAAATAAAGAAAATAAACAAGAAATATGGAAGTAAAAATAAAATAAATGAAAATAACATTATAGTCCTATTCCAACAACAAAATAAAAAAATGAAATAAAATTTAAAAACAAAACCTATCTTAATTCTTGTGTTGCCTCCCTAATAGCGCTTGTTTAACATCGTTACCTCGACATACCCTTCATATTTACCATTAATTTGGGTCTATAATTAATGACCTGCGTCCATCAATTTCTCCACATGGGGCTTTTGTATCCTATAAATAAGTCACATGTTATAAGATGTTAATAAAGACAAATTATCAAATTAATAACTTCAATTGATTCCATTCATGCTACTTTTGATAACAAATTGTTAACAAAATTAAAATAATAAATCTCTTTAAATCTTCAGTTGACTTAAACAGTTTGTCTTGTGGGAAGTAGGAACCATTCGTACTCAAGGTGACTACCAACAATTCATTAATAGTTTTCCTTATTTGGCTCCTCCTTTTGTTCTTCCTCAATCATCTTTGTCCATTCTTCAACTTTCTCTTCATGGATAAAGACTTCCTCCTGTTTTTCTTCTTCAATCATCATTTGCCACTCTTCTATTTCCTCATCTTTTAAAAAGGCTTCCTCTTCTTCTTCTTCTTCTTCAATCATCATTTGCCACTCTTCTATTTCCTCATATTTTACAGAGGCTTCCTCTTCTTCTTCTTCTTCTTCTTCTTCCTCTACCATTTGTTTGTCATTCTCTTCTAAAGCAACTATTACCTCCTTGTCTTCTTGGAATGCAACTTCATTCATGAAATCAACCTTCTTCTATTCTTCACCCTGAGGTATTAAGAAGTTCAAATAATATATTTTATCATGCTCAATGTATTAAGGTGAAGAAAATCTTTTTTCGAATTCACGTTGAATAGCTTCACTTTTGGTAAGGTATTCTATTTTTTATATATATATAAGTTGCTCTTCTTGCTACTATTGTTGTAAATACTTAGTTGAAGCATAATTATTCCATCCATAAGCATAAAGGTTGCTCCACTTTGAATTATAAATATTCTCGTAGGGTGGACTCTGAGATCGATTTTGCATGCTTAGTTGCTCCTACATATAATTTGGTGCTCAACATTCATGATTGTAGTGATTACTCCTACAAATTTCGCAACATGGCATGGATATCAGTTGGGCCTTCAAAAATATGTCACAGCACCTCTCTTTCCAAAATTCTAACATTTCCATAGGCGATGGCATATCGTAACTCCCATAAAAATACTATCTACTCCATCCTTACATTGTGGGTTGTAGTTATAGCGATGAATCTCAAATCTTAATAATAAGCCACAAACTTATAGTCAAAGTAAAGAAGTTCAAAAGATGTATAAATGAAAAAGTCAAAAATAAAATAAAATAAAAACAAAAATAATGGTTAGATTAATAAAATCTAGGCTTTCCTAATATTACTAATCCCCGGCAACGACATTAAGAAATTGATTAATGCTTTAACACTTTCCATGCTTATAAAAAATTTATCAATATTTAGATAATTACAGGTTGATCCTAAGAGGACTGTAAATACTAGTAATTACCTTTTTTCTATTATCTAACTATTGTTTCATATTGTGGATTTAATTAAAAATTAAAATAAATAACTAAACTAAGATTTGAAACAATAATCAACTAATAGTACCTACGTGGTGAATCCCTGTAAGAATCCTTAAATATTACCCTTTATCATACAATTATATTTATTGTTTATTGGATCTTGAAAATTTCGATCTTATGTTAATATCTTTCTCAAGACTACTAACAACTAATCCATCAGTTGATTAACATAAATCTTTCTAGTTAAAACCCCTATAATTGCATTATCTATTTATGAATTTCACTTTTATGTTTGACCCTAATTCAGAAGATTTATATCAACCTATCTCTAAGATTGTATGCAACTCCTTCTAATTATGCTAAATCTATTCATATAAGAGAATTTCTCAATTTTAATTATAAGAAATCAAATCATAAACTAATATTCAGAATATATTAGAACAAGAATAAAATGCATAATTGAATATCTATAAATCAATCAATAAAATTGTATTAAAAAAGATCAAATCATATTGTTATTACAATTTAGGGTTAGGCATGCCTAGGCACTAAGTAAATTTAGTTCCTACTCATAGAAAACAAAACCAAAGACAAATACGTAGAAGAACTAATAGAAAACAAATAAATCATAATTTAAATCTCCCTTTTTCTTCTAATGGATTTCTTGCAAAACTAGATTGAATGTTGTTATTTATCAGATCTTTTGAGATATTCTTCATGGTTTCCTCGTCCCTTGACCAGAATTGTTGCCTATTTATGTTTTTTATGACTCAAAATTACTTAAAAACTCACCTCTTCTTGTTTTGCCTCTGTTCATAACCTTTTATAGTAAAAACTAGGGTTTATAGCATATACATGATCAACAGATATGGGCATGTAGGTGACCGTGTATCTAAAAAATACCTAAATTTATGATTTTACACAGGCACAGAGACTTACATAGGCAACATACACAACCGTGTATATCAATATATACGAGTGTGTAACTTCACGTGACCAAAATAATATTCTTCAATTCTTCACACATTTACAAAGACTTACACAGACATTATACACAGTCGTGTAGGTTTCAAGTTGCTTCAAATATTCGTTCCATGCCACGATTTCATTTGAATTTTTATCCTTTTGGTCCATAAAGGCAACCATTACCTACAATAGATTTGAAGCATTAAGTACCAAAAATACTATAAAACTATTAAAGTAAAACACATTAAATATGGTGTATAATTATAGTCAAATAAACATTTATCATATACCCTCTCTTAAGGCACATATGCATATCCAATTAGGCAACTGCCACCTTTCAATATGCAATTTAACCTAATCAAATTTATCATGAATACTTAATTTAGTTGGTTATCACTGAAGTCTACGATACTTTCATTCTCTAATGCTAAAGTATTTATTCTCTTGGTATATAGATTTTACTTCATATTTTCCCTTTATATAATCCTTAAAATTGAATATGTGATGATCAAGCATAAATTCAAATTAAAAATAAAGAGAATAAGTTCAACAAATAATTTAATTACTTATTAATAATTGAAGAACCCATCCCTCACTATATCTTTAATCCTAACTATATTTTTAGCTACTGAGCATAACAAAACCAAAACTAAGCAAAATAATATTTACATAAAAAATGGAGGAAAGAACTAGAATAAAATATTACAAGCTCATCTAAGTCTTTCTCTAAATCCCTCTTTGATGCATAAAGAAAAAAGAAAAACTTAAAACTCAAAGCTTAGTGATAAAGGAGGTTGTCACTAGCCTTTAAAGTCTTCTATAAGAAACCCTAATAAGAGTATTTATAAGCTATAATTATATAAAAAGAGTTCTAAGGTGATTGAACTTGTAATTTTGCATGTCTTTGTAGTACTTGTTATGAGAATCAGTGCCTATTACAGTTTTAAACTGATGTCAAATTTTTTTTTAATTATCTAGTCCAGTGTGACATTGGTATTATTTTAGGTCTTACACAAAGTTTTAGCCTTTTGACTTTGCTTTCAATTGATTTTAAAATTATCTTACATAGACAATTAAGATCATCTCCTACAAGACAATAGATTTAATATAACAAAATATCATATAACTCCATATACAATATGGCACGAAAATACTAAATCACAACTTATCTAACTTCTACAACAAACCTGCAAAATATGAATTTATCGTGCATCTTCAAAACGCAACATTGTATTTAAAAGCTTAAAGAGCAATTGCAAAATTGTTTTGAAGAGGAAGAAATAATTTCTTTAAGAGATTGATTGGTCTTAGTTGCAATTTGAATTTAATTGATGTTATTGAGTCGTTTAGAGATAGGCAATGTAAGTTGGCTTAGGATTAAGGAAACTTCTCCCTACAGGATGCCGACTTAATTTAAATCAGTAAAATAACTTGGAATGAACATTCGTTAAACTTTAACTCGACGTAAGTATATTATAAAGGAACACTCAATAACTCTATGAAAACAAACCACAAATATGCTTTGTCAAATATGATTTTATTCACTTAATCCTTTGCCAATTATGACTAACTAATGAGCTTGTTTTTCTTCTATGAGATTCAAAATTTCTAGGCGACTTAACACTTTTTAATGCAAAAAAATTAAAAATATAAAGCAATTACTAAATCACTCAAAACCAATGTTTTTAAAACTGGACCGAACCGACCGGTCCGACTGAAAAAAGTCTGAACCGATTATTAGTCCGATTCGGTTTCACATACTAATCTCTTTATATAAAAACTGACCGGTTTAACTTTTTTTGATCGAATTGGACAATCTGATCCTGTCCGATTTTAAATCCGCTCAAAATAAGTAAGGCTTTGATAAGGATAAGGGAACATGTAGCCGCGCATATATCGAGCTCTATCATTTAGAACAAAATCTTTCCTTAGTTGGCAAACCAAAATGCCATCGAGTCATTGACTTCAATTGGGCTGTGCCAAGTGGATAAAAAGTTGACATTCTCACGAAGAATGCAAAAGTTGCGACTTCGGATAAAGGACATCGAATATTCCGTTTCATGGGTTGCAGTGTTACTGCCTAATCAAAGTTGTGGTCAAGTTTCAGATGCCGCCCAAGTTCTTTTTCATTCTATGCCATGCCTCGTTACCGAGGTCAACGACAATTGTATACATCACGCAACAGGATGGAAAAAGAAGGAGACAGATCTTCTGTCTTTAAATTTGTATAATAACTCTGTCTTATTTGATCCAAGCCATTTATTTATATAAATTTCACACAAAAAAATGAGTTAGATCTAATGGGATGATATTGGTACACAAATTTTAGGACAGAAGATTTCATGCTTAAAAAAAGTAGATCAAAGAAGTCAACTACGAAATAGAAGTTAGAATATATTTGTCATTTTATTGTTTAAGATATTCTAAATAATTCTTTCTAATTAATTTCAAAAACATTTTTATGCCCTTCTAATACTTGTGTAATTGCTATGCATAATACGGCATTATATTGAATAGTATTAGTAATAAACTTTTAAACTCTACCCGATCGAGGACCATATCAAGATTTTCTCAAATGCAAATCAAGTTGCATATTAAATTTGACCTTCATGAACTTTCTTCTGATCTAGAGAGGATATATTCTATTATGGGCAGCAATAATTGAAAAAAGAAGGAAAAGGGTTGTCAAATCTGTCACGGGGAGACTTGATAATGTAAATCTGAAAGTTGGACTTATTCTTCTCATCGCCATATATATAGGGATTTCCTAGTTCAGGATAGCCATCCAAGTCAGAAAACAGGAGGTAGTAGAGATCTCACATAACTGAAACAAGAGTCTTTGTTTACTAGCCACTTCCAAGCTATCTGGGTAGTGGTTTGGCCTATACATGGAGTTCAGATACTCTTTTATGGGGCTTCCGGGATCTTATTTTTCATGCTAGGCCTTCTCTTTTTCTCCAACAAGCAGTCTTCATAACAAATAGTGGTGATCACTCTTCATGTTAGTGGAATGCCAGATACAAGATTGGAGGAAGAATAGTCTTACATGAGGGTAAGAGTCTGGTTTAGTAGCCAAGGATGACTTGCCCACTCCATCTGAGAGAGGTTTCAAGCTGAAGACTGAAGAGCCGATCTGTGCTAGCTTGAAACCCCTTGTTGGCTCAGGGTAGGTCACCTTGGCTATGTGACTTGCTCCTATCTCTCATGCTAGACTCTTTCTTCTTCCCCCACAGTCGCTGAATTTTGTCAAGCTTTGGTTTCTGGAAATTTTAGACTTCATCAAATGAAGTTAATCATGTATTATTGGAATTCCACGTGATGTTGCTTAAAGCAGTTTAGTCAAAAGTTGTGTGCAGATTGCGGCGCTGGTAGGTGTAGCTTGTGTGTCTTATATGGTTACTTGTCCGATCAATAATTTTAGATCTATTAATTCTATATCACAATGGTTGAAATTTGATGACTGTTCTTCTGTTTTGAATTCACGTTTATTTCTCTGTTGGAACTAGTAATTTTGGCAGTATTATCCAGATTAAAACAGGGCCAATCAGGCAATCTGGTGAAAACATTCATATCATTTACTGTTTGACTTGTTAACATTGTCTATCCGACTGTGTGTTCCAAATCCCGTGTTTCAGCGTGATGGCCTATTTATTATTGTTTTATTTTCTTGGAAGCAAATGAAGTACATCTTAGAATTGTGACTTTTTATACATCTTTGCAAAAGAATATGACGATAATAATTAGTGACATACACTTTTTGAATAACAAGAAGCTTCTAATCATTATTTTTCAAGCCTTTAATAAGTAAAATTCTTAAGTATATATGACAAAATTAAAAGACAAGCATAAATTGGAATTTAACTCCTGGCCACAATATAAATAATTTGTTAAGAACTAAAGATTATTTTCTGGAAATTAGTCAGAAATCAAATGTTTTCATAGGTTCCCATTAATTTCACTTGCATCTGTCGTTTGATTGTAAAGCAAAGGAGGAAACATATTCCATACATGCATACATATATATATATATATGGGGACTTTTGTACTTATAGTTGCATCTTTTTTCCATTTCTTGTAAGGACAATAATTTTTAAGAAAGGGAAACTAAATATATTTAATTAACTAAATTAATTATTAATATGAATTATGAATAATTTAATTTTACTTAATAATTTTATTTAATTTTGTAACTAAATTATATTAAATAATTTTTAATAAATATAAGTAAATTTAAAATATCTTCAAAATATATAAATT
>JANITW010000235.1:64436325-64454459 GCA_027564335.1 Erythroxylum williamsii
CTGGAGTTGAAAAAATGATAAGAAGCTTAAATTTCAACCTCAAGAGGAGAATGAGAATATTGATGATACACCTGTCATAGGAATCATATCTCTTTCTAACTTTTTTGAACGTGTAATGTTGCTGTAATGTAGCTTATTGGATCTGATGAACTTGCAAGAGATAAAAAAATGGGCTACTGCAATGGAGGAACTTAAGACGATTGAAAAAACATCAAATATAGGCGCTAGTGTACAGACTTGATCATAAGAAAACTAAAGGAATCAAGTGGGTGTACATAACCAAACTCAGTCCTAATGATTCTATATATGAGACAAGGCTTGCTGTTAAGGGATATACTTAAATATTTAGGGTGGACTTTTCTGAAACATTTTCTCCAATTATTGGGTTAGATACCATTGCTAGCTCGTATTCCATAAAAGGGTTAGGTCATATATCAAATGGATTTCAAGTTAAACTTTTCAAATGGATACTTTGAGGAATAAATTTTTTTTTTTGGTTGCTTATAAGGTGTCATAAAAAGGTCCCAATTATGAAAAGGTATCTTTAAGCTATCCATACTCAGACTAATCCTGCTCGAGCCGAATAGATCTCTTACAGAAGACAAAGCTTTAGCTCAAAGTTTTAAACGACTACATATATGAGAATACATTTTTGTTAAACAACCAAAGGAATTTGCTATCCAAGGATAAGATAGCTAAGTTTATTTATTAAAAAAGCACTCTATGATTTAAAACAAGTACTAAAGGCGTGATATAATAGAATTGATGCTTGTTGAACAAGTCTTAGTGAATTTACCTTATATGTCAAGAAAGTTAATGATCAATTACATGTGATATCTCTCTATGTGGATGATTTTCTTGATAGGAAATAGCGAGGAGCTGATTAGCAAGGCCAAGGAAGAAATGAAAGATCTTGGGAAACTCATGACTGATTTGTAGATGAACCATGAGTAAGGTCCAAACATTTTTGTGGACAACCAAATTGTGATTTCGTTCTATGGCACAAAACATTTTAAAATTAACCATTGTTAGAATTACAGAAGAATGGTGAAATGCATCCGATTTATTTCGAAACTGAAAATCAAAATGCTGATATATTTATAAAAGCACTGAGCAATGTTTTATGAAAACAAAGGTGAGACATGAAACTTGGATTTTATTTGAAGCCAGTCGAAGATGATAGTTTACTACAAGTGGGCTATGATCACTATAACTTCTGTGAAGTTGGCATTGCCAGAGATACTCCACTGCCCCCTGGCAAATCTTTCCATTGTTGAGTTATCGTTTTGAGCTGTGTGAAAAAGTTGACTCCAGCCTTGCCTGAAATCCATAGAAGTTCCACAGTTTCTCATGTTCTAAAACTAGTATGACTAGGTTTATGCCACTAGTGCAGTGTCGAATAATAAATAGCAAGACGAGTGCAAATTTGATGTTAACAGGGAGAAATTACCATAGAAATTTAGATCTCCAGCAAAAGATGCCTTGTTGCCCGTAAACGAGAAAAAGGGTAAGGGAACAGGTATAGGAACATTAATGCCAACCTGCATTCAGGGGAATCATGTCAAATGTCCCAGAATTTTGCAGGAAGTCACTCCACAAACTAACTTCCCTCGCAAACTCACGAAGAACTAACATGCCAAGTCAAAATAGTTTCCCTATATTATGCACAATGTAGCTATTCTTTGATTAAAGCATTATTGGTTCTTTAATTTTACCTGTCCAGCCTCTATTTCAGTTTGGAATTTTCTAGCGGCAGCACCTGATGTAGTAAATATTGAAGCTCCATTCCCATACCTGAAAAATTTGTGCACGTGGAACACATCAATGGAGACAGCAAATATAAAAGTTATGCTACTGATAACTTATGGTTGAGAATGTACTTATTTCTGTTCACAATGTTGATGGCTTCTTCAAAGCTGTCAGCCTGGAAGTTAGTTAGAGGATTAAGGACATGTTAAACAATTCCAACGTAATTAGATGCCTAATCACATAAACAAAAGCAGTACTCAACCGACCTCCATGCAAACAAGAACAGGACCAAAGATTTCCTCCTACAAAGCTCAAGGTACAAAAGTCAGATTTGAGGCGTTATGAACTTCATCTACTTGGAAATTACAAATTTAATCTAGTTTCTTTAGATAATATATATCATAAGTAAAGGATCCGGATACCTTGTAACATTCCATGTCAGCTGTGACATTTGATAAGATGGTGGGACCTATAAAATTGCCATGCTCATACCCTGGAACCTGTTTGTCACCAGATAAACAAATCATTGAAGTAGAATATGAAATCTATTATAAAAAAAAAAAATCCCTGTTCAGTAGAATATAAAGAAAGATTCACACAAGCAACGTGTTATCTTGATATAACAAATATGAAGATACAGACAACTTTTTAGGGACAGGTTCTCTCGACTCTTGTACATTCAAAATAATGTGTAGTGGCTTCCAACAATTTCTGAAATATTAGCAAATTACGTTACATTCCTGACCTGGGAAATATATTGAGTGCCGCAGATAGAAAATGAACTAAACCCTCCCTCCTAACACTGAAAAGGAATCCAGAACTTAATTACAAAGTAATATAGGTCAAGTAGACAAATATTACCACTATGTTTCTCCCATCAAGCAGTAACCTTGCACCACTTTCAACACCATTTTGAATTAATCTATGAATTCGTTCTTTGGCCTGTGGATACAAAATGAGAAAAAAAAAAACATAAATGGCAGCAAAGTTAGATATGAAGGAATAGCAATTTCCACTGCAGAATCAAACTATATTAATAATTATAACAAAGTTAAGGCAGGCAGACCAGATCAAAATTAGTTAAAAAATTGCTAATGTGGATCTATTGAAGTTCAAACTTATACATACCTGTTTGCTAATCACTGGACCAAGGTCCGCATCAGGTTCTGTTCCAGCATTTACTTTAAGACCTTTTGCGAGTTCCACCAATTTATTCAACCTGGTCAAGGTTAAAGGTGAATGTAACACTTCTCCTAACACAATCATTTTTTGTATTGTCAACTATCCTGTAACTAAATGGCATCTAAAGCTTTGCATAATTTATAACATGTGTGCCCTGAGTCAAATGCAAAATGAAGAGTACGATCTTTATTAAATCAAATAATATCCACTACTGTGGCTCGCTAAAATGTAGCAGAATGGTGTAAAAGAAACTATTCCTCAAGAAGAGAAAACCAGCAAGGAGTTACTAGACTATTAAGCCTGCAAACTTAACACAGAGTATGCTATTTAAGCACAGATACGAGTAAACCACTAAGAACAGATACAGAAAATATTCCCTCAGAATTTTGCTTAAAGATAAAGTAACAGAGATGAAAAAAAAACACATATGGAACTTGTCACCTGATCAAGTACCCAAATAATGAATAAGAACAAGTTCAAAAATTGATTCACAAGTTTTAACCTTACAACAGAAAGTGTAAAAGATGAATGGAAGTTAAAGTTTCAGAAATTGAAACACAGAGACAAGTTTACTACCATGACTGTGAGTCTCCAACAAAAACAACTGTACTTAGTGCCATACACCTTTGTCCAGCAGCCCCAAAACCAGCAGCAACCAAAGCATTTAAAGTAGCATCTATATTTGCATCAGGGAGGACAATTGCATGATTTTTGGCACCCATGTTTGACTAAACAGAAAAAAATGATTGGTCCAATTAGTTTGACTTTCAGCCAAAGGTCATCATGGTGCTTTAAACAGAAAGGTAATGACAGAGAGAAAGGAGGGCACCTACCTGAACACGCTTCCCATTAGCTGATGCTCTCCCATAAATGTGCATGCCAGCCTTTGGATAAGTCAACAAAACCAAAGGGTGAGAATCATTTGAGAAGTGTAGGCAATAAGGTATTGATGGCTATAGTACTGACTTAACTGACCAAGAATGCTCCTAGACTTGGTGACACATGCAACTGGAGGATTGATGATATAAAATGAAATACTTTTAAGAACATAGTTAGTAATGAGGCCAATTCATACCAAGCTATGAAAGCCACTGCACTTTTTCAACAGTGGTCTGAGGATAAGATCTACTAAAATTGTGTGATTATGCATGTCTGCAAGCAAATGCCCCAATAAAAGACAACATCGTGCCACTTAGAAATACGCTACTTGCATAATTATGATCATTTGCATAATGATGGCTTACTAAGCAGAACACACCAGGTTCACTGAACAATTACTTACAGTGTTTGAACCAACGAATGATACAGCTCGGATATCTTCGTCATCACAAATTGCATTAACAATATCCTGTTGAAATATGAAGTATATCAAAATTTTTAAGTGTTATGCACAGTATGCAGGAAAACCAAGAACAAACACTCATAAAATTATTACAAGCTTGCCTCTTAAATAGAATGGCAATCTTATCATTCTAGTGGAGGCAAGCCTCAATCAGAAGTATTTTGATTCATAAAAGTGGTTCAAATCAAAGGTCAAAGTTAAATCAATTGAAGATTCAACTTCTTCTTTCTTGACAAGACCTTAAAAGTGCCAACAAAGCCAAAGAAAAGAGAGAGAGAGAGAGAGAACATGAATAAGCATAAGCAGATTGGAAAGTAAGTGCATACATTGGTCCCATGGACAATATTTAAGACACCATTAGGCAATCCAGCTTCCATCGCTAACTCAGCAAGTATGATAGAAGCCCCTGGTGAGAAGCCAAAAACATAATAAATTCTTGAGAACACAGAACAGTAGACAGCACAAGATCACAAGCAACAATAAAATGCCTTAACCGTAGAAACAAAGAAGTTAAAAAGTTAAACGGAATACTCCACTTCTTCGTACATATGAGTATTCAAAAGTTAAAACTCACCTGGATCTTTCTCAGATGGCTTTAATACAAAGGTATTGCCACATGTAACCGCAATAGGAAACATCTGAACAAAAGAAAAAGGAGTTTATGCTAAGAATTTAGTTCATTTTTGTCATTTCTTTGTAAACCGAAAATATAGTATGAGCAGAAATAATCAGCTTTAATTCAGGGATACAGTTAGAAGCAAGCCAAGATAACTCTTTCCACATATCAAAGATAAAACACCAAAACTCAATCCCAGCAGTAACAAGCTTTCCATGTATACTGACGCAGAGGCAGAAGTGAACTCTGCTCTAAGAGAAAATTTAATTTTCTGAGAAGAGTACAGAAGGCTTACCCATAAGGGAATCATTGCAGGAAAGTTAAAAGGACAAATCCCAGCACACACGCCTAGTGGTTCTCTTATGCTATACGTGTCAATTCCATTTGATACATTAGAGACATACTCCCCCATTTGCAAAGTTGCCATTCCACAGGCATGTTCCACCACCTCTATATCAAAAACAGGCAAATTGAGAAAGCACATCAACTGATTGAACTCATCTAAAAGAGGAGAATTTCAATAAAAGGAAAGATCAAAATAAAAGGGGACATAACGTGACCCAACCTAGTCCACGGAACACATCTCCTTGTGCATCCTTCAAAGTCTTCCCTTGTTCGGTAGTGATACTCATTGCAAGCTTATCCTGCAAAAGCTCATCAATGGTTGTGATCAAAGCATTTAAATGCAAAGATTTAAACTAAAACAAGTAGGAAAAATAGAACAAAAACTTGTATACAGTGTTCTTGCGGATAAGCTCTTGGAGCTTAAACATAACACGTTGACGGGTTGTGATGGGCATGCTACGCCATGATGGGTAAGCATTCTTTGCCGCAGACACTGCTGCCTTAAACTCTTCATTTGTTGTCGAAGGAACTTGAGACACAATTTCTTGAGTGGCCTATGGCCAAAATGTAAATCAGCTAAATATTCAAAAATGAATAATCAACCACAGTACATAAATTCATAAGCTAAAGCAGGGGAAACAAAAATTTTGTGCTCCTTATACTCACAGGATTGATGACATCTATGGTTGAAGACGATCGTGAATCAATGAATGTCCCGCCTATAAGATTGGGTACCCTCTGCTGGAATACATCGTGGACAAGATTATACTTAAATTGACATATAAAACCGACAATAATAAAGAATAATTACGAAAAGACAAAAAGCAACAAGATGAAGATTTTCAAAATTTTGAACTTCAGTCAGTTCAACCCAAAACGAGAAAAAGGGGATTTGACCTCAAAGAGTGCGAGAAAAATAAATAAAAATAAATGAAATGAAATGAAAATCACAAAATTATTTCTAGGGATGAAAAAAGTAATTTTCCTGAAAGGGTACATTTCTGAGTGACCGAACGGAGCACAAAGCTTGCAAAAAGTTCCTAGGATGCAAAACAGAGAGTCAGAGAAAGTGAACAACAAGATTACCGGAGGATTACGGGGCTTGGAAGAAAGCTCAGCAGCAGCGGTAGTACAAAAATGAGTAGTTGAAGCAAAGATCTGAGGTCTTAAAGCTCTCAGATTTCTCGCTGCAGTTTTCCCAATTACGAACAAACACAATCAGTTCGACAACCGTTAGAAAAAATAAAAACACATGATTTTGACTCCAGAAAATGAAAAAGATTTCACCTTTATGCAGTGAACGTTGAATCAGCGTCATCTTTTTCTTCCCCTCTCTAGTTTTGCCTTTCTCTAAAAGATTTGACCCTTTTTACCACTGACTTGGAGGAGATAAGACAGACACCTAAAGCATGAGATTCTGCTTTGTCCCGTTTTAATTTAGTATCATCAAATATTGTTGTACAAACAGCAATTTTGTTTTATGTGTTTGTTTCTGTACTGCTGCAAATAGCCCAAGAATAAATACAGAGTTTTAAGGCAGATTGGAGTTTAGAAGAGAGCAATTCGTTTGATTACTTTCTACATAAGTCATTTCATATTATAACAAAAGCCATCACCTTATACGTATTTCAACGTAAAAGAAGAAGACGGCTCATCTACATGTCATATTTTATGATCTATAAATGGAAGAGATATTTATTCTTAAATTCTAATCTCGACAAAGAATGATATGACTGTTCAAGGGCACCAACTTCGTGATTTTGTTTTATTTCAAAATTTTAACATGTCTATTATAAGTGATATTATAAGTATAGCACCATCCACTGTTTCAATTTAGTGTATTTTTATAACATTATTTATTTGCAATTTTATTTAAGAGAGACGTCTGTAATTTGGAATTGACATGAGATCTTACATTCCGATTAATAAGTCAACTGAGTTCTTGTGTTTTACTCAACGTTACGAGTATTGGTATCGGATTTAGTTTTATTATGATACTGTGTTAGTACCGATTAATATTAAGCATTATTTTTAGTAATTTTTTAAATTTATAAAGTAATCTCAAAGTATTTTAAAATTATAAAATTGAGTTTTATTATGATACTTTGTTAGTACCGATTAATATTAAGTATTATTTTTAGTAATTTTTTAAATTTATAAAGTAGTCTCAAAAATTTTTAAAATTATAAAATTGTCCTTTAATATATTGTACTAAAAATTTATAATTTTACATCAATTACGTCTCCAAAAATGATAATTTATAATTTTAAATCAATAACATTTGTTTTTATTAATATTACTTTTCACATGTTTCACATATAAATAATATTCATAATCAATATAAAAATATTATTTTAATTATCATATGAATATAAAATTAAGAACAATATAAAGTATTTAAAATATTACAATATCATATAATATATAATAAATATATCAAAACATCAAATAAAAATAATAATAAATATTCATGACTCTCTAACAATTATAATTCCATGACTTTCTAACAATTACAATTTACGACAAGAGTTTATGCCGAGAAAACAATCAACTAAAAGTGAAATATGAAATAAAAACATTACATTTATATTTATATTGTATAATGCATATATATATTTTTTAACATATACATTAAATATGAGTGAAATTAAAAGACGAGGATAAATAAAACCTTGAAATTTCATTCAATCAAATACCAGCTCAAATTACATTGATTTCAATTCAAATTTTGTACAAAATTCTCATTATTGGGAGAAGTTTTATCATAACCATCATTTATATTCATTGCACAAAATGATATGTCAATATTTTCTCATCCAAGATTAGTTTACGTTTGTAGTGATCGATTGAAGGAGTTTTGTATCTTGGACTGTAAGAGGCAATAACATCCACCATTGGCTGATAATAATAAGATTGGGCAACATTGAATGCTATATTTGAATCATACCACTATCTAGTCATTATCATGTCCACATTATGAGTTGTTTCTCTAGATTACAAGTCACTACGAATCGAAGCCTGAGTTCTAAGAGTTGTTCATGGTGCAAAAAAATTAGACACCTATCTTCTATTTTCCTATCATCAGGTGTAATATTTCCTTTTTGGTAGAAATACTATCACCTTCAACATCCTCACTATCATCCCAAACACGAATAAAAGAATTTTCACTACTTATTTGGTAGTTCAATATTTGTCTTTTATCTTTCTTATGCTGATACTCTTTAAGCAAAGTTATCATTTGTTATTTGACATCATGACTTACTTTCTGATAAGGCTTCACATCACCTTTGATCCAAGCTGAATACTTCTTTAATTTGGTGATTCCCTCACCTTTCAAATACTTTTTACAATACAAACAAATAGTATAGTTCTTTATCCTATGAATCAATCTAGTATGAGCTCAAGCTAGATCATCGCATCTTCCTACATTTAAAGCAATTAAATTATCAAGAATACTTAAACTTCCTTCCATTTATCTATAAAATAAATAATATATATGTCAAAATTAAATCAATAAGTTCATAGTAAAACAAAGAACACTTAATTTTATTATCAACTACCATCATAAAATATTTATTGTTTAACTCAAAAGTCAAAACTAGCACAAAAGCAAATACATCTTATAAAATTCATTTTGTATGATTATATCATTTAACCGCAAACTAAAGACATATGTTCACAACTATAACCTAATCAATTTCAAATATAACTCGCAACTATAAGTTTACAATTGATTTTATGTAATCACATAATTTAATTATAAACTAATATGTTGTGTTTACTTATACAATTAAATTTGTAATGCTTATCATTATTTTGTTTTCTTAATTAATTTTAATCAACATTATTACTAAAATCTTAATTCTCAACTTTAATTTAACAATCTTTCATTCACCAATTTTAATCAACATTCTTAGTTTCTTATTCAAATTAACTCCATAATCAAGAGTTTACATACGCTATATAATTCAATTTCATCTAACACAATTCACCAATAAATTAAAAACTAACAATTCAAGTATTTAACAATCACAATTACATAATACACATATATATCTTATATAACTCATTTTGTATGATTATGTCATTCAACCATAAACTAAAGTTATACACTTACAACTATAACCTATTCAATTTCAACCATAACTCATAACTATAAGTTTACAACCTATTGTATGTAATCACATAATTCAACTATAAACTAATTTATTTTATTTACTTATACAATTCAATTTGTAATGCTTATCATTACTTTGTTTTCTTAACTAATTTTAATTAACATTGTTACTAAAATCCTAATTCCTAACTTTAATTTAACAATGTTTCATTCACCAATTTTTATCGGCATTCTTAGTTTCTTACTACTACACAATCAAGAGTTAACATGCACTACACAATTCAATTTCATCCAACACAATTCACCAATAAGTCAAAAAATAACAATTCAAGCATTCAACATACACAATTATACAATACAAATATACATCTTATATAACTCATTTTGTATGATTACATCATTTAACCATAAACTAAAGACATATACTCACAACTATAACCTACTCAATTTCAACCATAACTCACAACTATAAGTTTACAACCTATTTTATGTAATCACATAATTCAAATGTAAACTAATATATTTTGTTTGCTTATATAATTCAATTTGTAATGCTTATCAATGTTATGTTTTCTTAACTAATTATAATCAACATTGTTACTGAAATCTTAATTCCCAACTTTAATTTAACTATCTTTTATTCACCAATTTAATCAACACTCTTAGTTTTTTACTCGAATTAACTTCGCAGTCAAGAGTCAACATTTAAGATACACTACTCAATTCAATTTGCTCTAGCACAAGTCACTAAGAACTAACAATTCAACATATAAAATTACTACACAATATAAAGTCACAAGACACAAATACACAATTTATCATAAATTCACAATTCAATAATCATTTATCTATATCAATATTCTATAGAACACAAATACACAATTTAATGTTCAAATCAACAATCAACTCAATTCAATATTTCAATATCAATTTCCATAATTCCATAATTCAATATTCTACAATTCCATAAATTTTGTTGCAATGTTTTTGCAACCTTCATTTAGCTCAATCCTTATATTGGTGCAGGTCGAGTCAGCAAGTATGTATGACTACGTGTGGACTAAAGTGATTGGAGTTTATAGAGTTGTGGATTATAGTGTAGTGGACTAGCGCTGCGGGTCAACAAGTGTGGGTGCAGGTCAACAGGTATGTAGATGCAAGTCAATAGGTGTGCAACTGGGTTTGGCCGTGTAGGTGTAGATGTTAGTCTGGGAGCCGTCTAACTAGTGCAAGGGCAATCTAACTTATGCGATGGGTATGTGCGATGGGTGCCGGAGCATGAGCTGGTGTGATGGGTGTGATCACCTGACTGGTGCAGTGGTGCAATGGTGCGACGGTGACTGTGATGATAAGTTAAGAGGAGAGCACAGTAAGGTTAGGTGAGTGAGACAGTAAGAGAGGTAGGCGACTAGTGACAGCAGGTGGGTGGGAATTGGGGTGGGAAGTTAGGTGGGTAGGTTTAATTGTTAGGGTTCAATTTTTCAAAACTTCAGTTAAGCCTACAATGTTTAAAATTTTGCAATTTAGTTTGATATTTTGGTACTGATCGGTAATAATTGGTACCAACCTCTAGTACCAAATATCAAGGTATCTTACCATTTTTTGGCCAATACATACATTCTAGTTAGTATGGTACAATACTTGTATCACTGGTTTTACTCATATAAAATAAAATTTTCAAATTTTCATATGGTAATAATTGTCATGAAGTACACTATTAGTCTTAAATAATTCTTGGGAGAGAGGTGAATTTTGTGTAAATTTTTGAATTATTTATAAATTAATAAATTATTTATTTATTATGAATGATTATGTTAAATTGATATATAATAATATTAAAATAATTATAATAATAATTAAAAGGGTAGATTTGTAATGCATACACCCACCTTCTAATAAGCAAAGGTTCAATCTAGATTTATATTGCATAAATGTACCTTCTAATATTTCAAGATTCTTAGTTACTCTCTAGTATGCTTAGTATTCTTTTCATAACTTATATTTGATTTATTTATACTTAAAATAACTCAAAGTAGTCATTAGAAACAAAAGTTAGTTGTTATAATGACAAATAATATTAACATTGGTTGATCATTCTATATATTGATTGATTAATATGGTCACAAGGTCGCAATATATGTTATTGAAAGACACATTTGACTACATTGTCATAATGGTAGATTAGTTTATCCAAAATCCTAATATTCATCATCCAAATTACCAAGATAGTTGACCAAATTTGTTTAAACAAGTTTTCAAAATTTTTCAAGGATTAAAATTGATTCTTTTCATAATAACTTGATGCAAAATCCATTTAAAAAGTTCTCAAAATTATTTTAGTGCATCAATAGAGTTTTCTTTAAAAATTTTCCTAAATTTCTTCTTGGTTATGAAAAAGCATATGCAATATGCAATAAGTGTAAATAATCATACAATAATTGAGTCCCTTATTCATTAAAATTAATAAAATAAGGACATAAGAAGATTTACAATGATTTGCTTAAATCTTGATATGCTTGATTCTTTCTTATTCTCAATTCTTCACTTGAATTGCATATATGCTCTACTTTATTTATTTTTGTCAATTTTTATGATTGAATAATTTATTCAATTAGCTTTTTTGTACATTTTATGCTTTTAATGAACTTGATCTTTTATAATTAACTTATTAATATCAATAAAGATAAAAAATATTAGTAGTAATATGTTTTGTTACATTAAAATCATGTGTTAAAACCTCATTTGGTGTAATAATCTCTATTTTTAATGATAAAAATATTTGGTGATATTGCAAAAAATAAATAACAATGAGTAAGCTTCCTTGTGTTAAAGCAATATGCAATACATATTCCCCATACTCAAATATCACGTAACCTCCTTTTGTGTACAACTAACGGTCACGTCATTTTCTTTCTCACTTAGTTTAATGATTAATCTTTTAATACCCATTTTCTTACTTGGTTAATATGAGGACTCTTGATAATTTTTCTTTTGAAATAATTTGTTAGAGATACTATTATTGTCCCTCGATTTATATTAGTAGATGTGGTAACAATTATTAGTAGTCATTTAATAACATTTCATATTGACTTATAAGGTAGAAAAAAATCAATATGCTCTACATACCTAGACAAACTTAGATCCTTGGAGATTAGTTTTTGAACCTTTTTCAACTTACACCCTTTTTGAATTTAAACAAGAATTTCTATACATATGTTCTAAACACCATAAAATAGAATCTCACACATATGTTGAGCTATTCCTTTTCTTTTCATAGATAAATTATGTGAACTTTTTAATACAAATATGGCACCTACATATAGAACATATAGGAATTGAAAGTGAGTCTCATTTGAGAAAGACCTATAAGAATATAGGATATATGCATTTTTGGTCTTAATGAATGATGCAAGTAATACAATACTATCTTTAGGATACATGAGAGATAGAAGTTCTTCTTATATGATACTGAGGTCTAACAAATGATTTAGCATATAACATGTTCCTTTCACAAAAGGATCACCTATAGTGATTTCGAAAAAAAATCATGGATCTTTGTCTCTTATAAGGCCTATATTGAATGGGAGCAAGTATTGTGCCTTTATGCTTATAATAATACCTATGATGATTATGAGTTTATTTGATGATAATTTAGTGATAAAGAAACCTATATAAATAAGAATGATGTTGTATCTTCTTTTGAGGCTACTCTACATAAAAATTGTGTCTATTTATATCTTAATGTTATGTCTTCTAGGTTTAGAATGTGACCAATACATAAATACATAAAATTTTTGTTTTCTTAGAACCTATAGGATGATTGATGAGCATGTGATTTTTATACACATTTAAAAGATACAACATGCTCTTGTAATGATTTAAGCATAGGCTCATCATATAAATTCTTACTCCTTAAAAAAATTATCTTGATATTGAATGGCACATTTCTATAAATGAACCAAATTTATGCTTATCATTAGAATTTTTTAGGTTGTAAATATGCTATTCAATTTTTCACTTCCTGGATGCTATACATACAATCATACTCTTGGATTCTATGATTTTATACATATCATATTTTAATTTCTCATCTCAATCATATATGGATCTAAGAAAATTTTAACCTCTTTATACTTGGAAGATGTATCTTTCTTTTCATGCTCTTGACCTCTAAACATTCATCTAACTCATCATATAAAAGATCAACATCACTATCATCATAAGAATTTGAAGAAGAGGCTACTTCATGATTATTAGTTATAAAGTAGATATTTGTTACCATATTTTAGGATTCCTTACACTTTGAACTTGTAGTATGATCCCATGTGGCCCCAAGTGTTTTTCTTCTTCTACTAAATTATTTATTTCTCTTCTTCTTTAAGAACTTCTTAAATTTCCTTATGATAAAGTTATATCATCCTCATCACCCTTACATGTGGAGATCTCCTTATAATCAATTTTCTTATCTTTGGATAATTTAAACACCACTCCTCTTTTTGTTGGACCTACTTCTTATTCTTACAATTCATTCATCCACATCTCGTAGGTGAGGAGTGATTTAAATAGCCATTTCAATGACAAGATGCTTAAATATTTAACCTTTAAAACTTTGGTAAAGACCTAAGTAAAATTCTCACCAATGTTAGATTAGTATAACTTTTCCTAAGATTTTTAAAAGCACTAATGACAAATGTTGCAAGTAAAACTATTAGAAATTAACTCATTTTCTCTATATGAAATAGCTTATATTGATTCACTAATAAGCTCACTTTGATATCTTTTACTTAAGTGATGCCCTTACATGTGATTTCAAATGTGTGACATCTCTCATTTGTGGTATAATATATAGATACCCTATTGAATTCATTTATATCAAGAGTACAAAACAAATATGCACAACTTTGCAATTTAATGCAATGAATCTCTTATCATTATAACTCCACTCACTTTTATTCTTTGGTACCTTAGTCTCCATTTTATCTAAAAATGTTGTTCTCATTGGAAAATAAGGACCATTATCTGCAATTTCTTAAAGATCAACTCCTTCTGCTAAAATAAAGTTTTTCATTTTAGTTTTCCTATGGATGTAATTATCAACTTCAAAGAAAAAGAATCGAATTTTTCATAATTTTCTTTGCTTAAATTTCACTAAAAATCTAAATGCAATAGGTGGGATCAACTATAATACTAATTATTGGTCTCTGGATGACACATGAGAATGGATGAAATATATGTTCACCTTTTATGTTAATTCTAAACTAATGAATAAATTACATATTATGAAAGAACATGACAAATTGATATATGATAATCACGAAGAAATCATAATAGTAATTGAAAGAGAGTAGGGAACAAGAGACAAAATAGATTTATAGTGGTCTGACTAAACAATCTTTAGCTTATGTCTACTCCTTAAGTTTTGCTTGGAAATTCACTATCCTTCAGTGGATGAAGAACAACCCTCTATATAACATCCTCTCTTTCATAGGTGAAGAGGAATCCTGCACTTTTCTTGTTTTACCACAAGCAAAGAGCAACCCTTTATAAATATTGTTCAAGGTCAAGACAAACTGCATAAAGTGTATCTTAAGGAATTTCTCCAATTGCAACAGTAATCTAACTTAAAAACTCATCTTCTTGCTCAGACCAAAGAACAAAGATCCAATATGTGTTATATAAAACACACATGCACTCTCTAGCCTTTCAAGATTCTTAACAATTATCAACTATACCCAAAATTCTTTTAACAACTCATATGAGGTTTGTTTATATTCGAAATAAATAAAAATAGTCATTCGAAACAAAAAAAGTAGTAGTTACAACAATTAGCAACAATTGCATTAGTGGGAATTATGTAAATCGATCCACCAGTGTCATCACAAGCTCACAATTTACATTATTAAAAAACATTGTTTATTTTAACGAAATGAATAAGATAAGTTTAAAAGAAAAATTACAATGATTTGCTTAAATTTTGATGTGTTTAATTCTTTCTTGTTCATAATTTTTCACTTGAACTGTATATGAACTTGATTTTTCTTCATCCTTTGATTGCTATTTTATTCAATTAATTCTTTTACTCACTTTAGTCTTTTATTGAACCAAATATTTCATATATTAATTTATTAATATCACTAACGAAAAAAATATTAATAATAATATATTTTATTATCATCAAAATTATAAAAAAAGAACCTTCCTTAATCCAATATAAAATCTGCATCTTTTTAACTGTAACCATTGCATGATTTCTCTAGCTCATGTAAGTAGAGAAAGCCACAAAGACACCACCGTGATAATATCAAATTTTGATCTCCTAAAAATGAAATGATGGCTTTGGGCTAATAATAGATGAAAATGGAAACTGAACAGAGATGGAAACATTTACGCCTACTTGATTGAAGCTAATAAATGATAAACCATAAATAAGCTAACTAAGGTACCTTTGGCCTAGAAACGTTTCTACGCATTTAGTATATAGGAATCCAACAAAACTAGCATCTTAGTCTACTGTAGCCATAAAAGAAAAAGAAAAAAAAAACCTAACAACTGCGATTACTAATCCCAAAAATTAGATACGCGCATGCAAAAGAAATTAGATTCTTCGTAGCATAAAGCTTCACAAGATAAAGTATAACACTAACAAGTTAACTAGAAACAAGCTACTATGATACTTCTTTCATCAAGAAGTAAGCCTACACCATTTGATTGAATCAATGGTTTCACTGCCTGTTGATAGCTGGTTTTGAATGATCATAAAGTCATTGGTTACTTTAACAAAAAACGAAACTCTGAATCGGGTATAAAGGTCATAGAAGGAGCAATCTCATTTTTAAGGTAATTGCCTCTGAGCCACATTAGTCATTAGCATAGCTTGCTTTAGTATTACTTACTTTTAACAAAATCATCAGTAGTACTTTAAACTAAGGAGATGGGATCATTTGTCTAACCTTACTTTGTCTAACTCTGTCTAATTGAAAAATGTTGTCGTTTCTGCTTAAATTTTATAAACTCTTTTAATCTTCCAAAATTTGTGGCTTATGAGTCAAGCTAATCCCAGTCGATGTCCTCCTCATCTACATCTTCATTCTCATAAGACCAAAATTTTTTGGACATTCTCCTACTTTTTAACACTAAAGAAGTGCATATTGATCCACTTTCACTGATCTTCAAATCCCTAGAAGACCATCGCCAATTGAAACCCCTCTCACCGTCTCGTCTCTCTTTGCCCCCTTCCTACATCTTGTAATACCCAGATTCTCGAATCTCAACTATATCGAAGTGTGCAACTTTTACGAACGAGTCTATTATTAAGCTAAACAACTTGAGTGATGAATACATTCTATGACCCCTTCTTCTATCACGGAAGAAGGGATCAAAGAATGACAGAGCAAATGCAGTGGTGTCTAGGGATGAAAAATATTGATTTAAAGTTTGAAATTCCTAAATTGGAGATATTACAAGAAAACGGGACTACGAATGGACGATGAAGCATTGGCAGTGATTTCAGAAAAATGTCATAGATTAATGTAACTCAACCTGGAGGGTTATCTAAATGTGACAACAAGAGTGGTGACTCAGGTGGCACAAAACTATAAATTGTAGGAGATTATGAGATATAAGTTTGAAATGGTGTGATAATGTGAAAGTTGATATTATAAATTTCTTGGTATTCTCAAGGCTACCATTGAAAAAAATAGTCTCTCTATATCATAACCAAGTAACATTTTTCTTTCAACATGGATGTTTACTTTATCCAGGATAGCTTCTGGAGCTTTGATGTTGGACCCCGTCTCCGAGGCCCAACATTCGGACCCATATAAGCATACATAAGCATAGATGACCCAAAATCGAACACAAACTGACCACAAATAGAGAAACTTTTAATAGAAAGATTTGGGATTTGATTTCTTAAGAAATTTGTTCCTCAAGATCTCATGATTCCAACGCCACTGAAAACGCTCAATTCGGATTATAAATGAAAAAGTTATGGTAAAAATACTATCTTAAGAAACAGTGAAAACAGCCCCTGTACCGACATCATGTCAGAATTTGAAAACTTTAGAGGATAAATTGCCGATTGGTTCCTTCATAAAACTTATAGGTTTATGTCTCTAGTTTAATTTAAAACAAGAATCGCCTTAATCGGAGTTCTATAGCTCAAGATATTTTAAAATTAGTAAAGTATATTCAGACTTGATCAGCCGACCATCACACTTTGTTTCAAACCACCTTTTTCAATTTAAAAGCAATACTGGTAAATCAGGTATATAAAGATAGAAAATTTTCTTAGGAATCCATCGCTTTGAAAATCAGCTTAATCGGAGGTCTATACAAAAAGTTATGACCAAAAGAAGGAAGAGGGGTCGGTCGGCTCGGAATCGACCCCAAAGCGTCCAAACGCATCGCTCGCTCGCGGGGGGATGAGCGATCGCTCGATCGCTCGCCTGCGCGGGGTCGAGCGATCGCTTGATCGCTCGCCCGCACGGATCGCTCGCCTGGGCGGGGCGAGCGATCCTCGATTGCTCGTCCCGCGCGGACGAGTGATCGCTCGGTCGCTCATTCGCGCGGGGTGAGCGATAGATCGCTCGGTCGCTCGCCTGCGCGCTCGCAGTCTGACCTATAAGACTTCTAACCTCAATAACTTTTGACTCCGAGCTCCAAATTAGACACGGTTGGAAGCGTTGGAAAGCTAGAAGAAAAATATACATTTTTCAAGAAGGAATTAAGGACAAGCTCGGCCATTAAGGAAATCCAAATTTTACTCAAAGACCGATCGACTA
>JANITW010000235.1:64738415-64750855 GCA_027564335.1 Erythroxylum williamsii
CAAAGTCAAGAATGACACTTATTTTGAATAATTAAAATGTATCTAAAACGACACTTATTATGAATCGGAGGGAGTATCTCGTTTCTTAATTAGCTCTTGATATTAATATTCTATCTCTTTATCTTTCTCGTGGGAAAAAAACCCATTAAATAGGGATTAATATCTCAACTCAATTTAAATGTATTAACTTAACTATATTTTGATATTGTTGTTAGATTGCAGTTGAAGATTGAATTTGCTATTGAAGGGTTTAACTTCAATAATGTCCACATTGATTCTCAATCATAATAGTTAATTACCTATAATGAGAACATCTCTTACAAAAACAGCTGTTTAAAATGTTGGCTTAAACTTTCTTTAAAGAAACTACACAAAATAATTCCTAAAGAGAATGCCTATGTTCAAATTGCGATGGAGAAAGCCCACTCCAGAAAGAAAGAATGAGATCTTTTCCCTCGTCTTACCTTGTAAATAGAATTAGGATATGGCTTCCTATACCTTCATGCAAATTTACCCGATTCTAACAAACCTGGTGATGATGCATGTTTTCTTCTTTTCCCTTAGTCTTTTAGATTATTTTCTCTTAAATGTGATTGACATGCATACATGACAAATACTGGCGTGCATGCAAGTCAATAATGTAAAGTTTAGGATTAATTTTAAGTCTTTAATTCACATCAAGATTACAATTTCTTTATTCAAGTATGATGCTTTTAACTTGATTCTTTTCGTAAAAGCTAATCAAGAGATAATGTAATTCTTTTAGATTTTAGTAACGTTCATTTCTTTTTTTTTTCAATGATTTTATGGAAACAAGGTTCCTTCATCATCAGTTTCAGATTATGAATGAAATGCAGTATATATAGGTACTGAAACAAGGTTCCTTTATCACCAGTTTCACCCTGCGAATCCTTAATTTTTTCGTTTATCCTCCTTTTATAGACAAATATCAACTAATATATTGAATATTTATTTTCTTTTACTATAGATTGGCTTCTCAATTTGTTAAGATGTTAGAGATACCAGTCTGAGCACTTTAAAATTTTAGAATTTGACAATATGTTTCTTGTATTTTAAAGGTTTCGAATATAATAAAATAGATGATATAGAGAAGCGTTAAAAGGGACTTGGTAAATCTAAGAAAGCGTTTAATAGTTGTGTTGTGTGTTATACTATTCAGGCCTTTTAATGGACACTTGATAGTACGAGTGTTGTGTGTACATAAGTGGCTGTATATACGAAAAGGAATCTAGTAGGAAACTTTAAGGATCTCTCTTTATCGTTGTAGACGTGTAGGACTATTGAGCTGACAAAACACCGTTTAGTTTCAAGTCACGAACATGTGAAGTGATCAATTAGTGATTGCAGTGAGACCATGATTGTGGTCATTCGAAGTCGTAACTATCACAAATCATGACCACACCAATTTGTTTGTTATGTATGGATGATGATATTCCATTTATACGGAACTAATTTCTATAGACTTATTAGAAAATTTCATTGGCATGCATTCAGTAGGAATTGAACCGACAAATTCGCCAATTATGAGTTAGGCGCTTTAACCATTCATAAATAACACTATTAATGACAAGTATAATTCACAAAAAATTTGAGAGGAAGTAATGATCTTCAGTCTAAATTACATATAAAAGAGTAATCAACCTTTGATTTAGTTCCCATTCAGTTGTTGTACATATTTAAAATTTATAATTCAAAATTTGTAGAACTATATTTTTATAACAAAGCCACTAAATAAGAAATTGAAAAAACAAGCCACAATTATCACGGTGACCACAAGGAGAGAATGATTTGTTTAGTCTATTGAATACACAGTAGGCTGCCTGCATGACTGTCTCGAAACTACATTGTTTACCAATGCCTGCATTGACGTAGGAACCAACAAGAACAGATGTAAGCATGTAATTGCATATAATGGTTGCAACCGATAGGCGTAACAGCAATCACATGTAATGCATTAATGCTTAGGTACTCGTTATCTTCTTGATTAAGGATAGTCCAGTTTGTTCACGCATACTATCCAAGGCTTGAGTCAGTTGGATGGGAGGAAGGTACGCATCCAACAAGTTCATTTCCATTAGTAAGTATGGAAGACTAACGCATCATACTTACTGACATATCACTCGGACACATATGCATTTAGGCGCAGCTGTTGACTTGATCAATAGCTGCGTTGATATAGACGCCTTTTGTCAAAGATTCTATTCAGTAGCCTGCAAGAGCAATGCGTCCCAACACCAGAACATCTCGAATTCAAGATTTGTGTTGTCTTTAGAAAAGAGGTGTTAAAGGGGTAGATACGAGCAACACATATAAATGAAATGAGTCATAATCTAATGTGTTGAAAGTTTCGAGCTGCTTCAATGGCTCCTTATAAAGCACCTAAAGTCTTGTTTACCACTGTTACATACCATCTTACCAAATGTGTTTTACTGTTGTACGTTTGTTTCTAGTATGAAGGCAGTAATTGACCGCTACAACAAACAGAAAGAGGAGCATACCGAGCTTTTAAATCCTGCTGCAGAAATTAAGGTACTCTCTGCTCAAATTTGCTTTTGTTGGGTACAGCATTTTGAGGTATTACATAAGCTATTTGCAAATTCCTCTTCCCTTTAGATCCCTTTAAAAGATTCTATCCTCAAGTGTTTCATTTGCATACACATGTGAACGGTTGTAGCTTCTTATGGTTAGTAAGAATCAAAACTAGTAAAATTTATACTAGGAACCTTCACGTCTTCTTTACTTTACATTTAAATGGTTGGCATCGTGTAAAAGATCTACCTCACAATATCAAGCATGCATAAGCATACCGTATGCAGGCACTGGTTGTCAATGACCAAAGAATTCGGTTGAAATTAGTCTCTCCCTCCCCTATGTAGATTTAACTCTAGCTTGAGCCAAACAGAGATAGAAAAGACATAGCTATTGGATACGAAAGATGTCACGTAGGGGGTTAAAGAATTGGAACACAACAGGGTAATCTGAATTAGTACAAATTGGTTCAAGTTCAAAGGGGAGACTTTAGTTCAAAACTTTCCATTCGTTACGGGCTGGCATTAGATATCATCTGAGGCATGCGAGCATCAAAGAGAAGTAAACATTGTAAGATCAACAGGGAAGGGAGGCTCATAATTGGTCTCCATTTAGTAGTCTGTGGATACTACCTGGCAAGGCCCTATTAAATCAACTTGTACCCTATTTTGTTGGGAAAAATTCTACATTCTAATGAAGGCTCGGTTAATAGAAAATTAATAAACAGTTACACAAAAAATGAATAAATTACAACTAATTACCTGCTTACAGACAGAGAAGATAAATAGTCATCAATTATGCAGGTTCTCTTTGGTTCAGTTCATGGCAACTCCATCAGCTGCATCATTGTCATTCAATCATTTGGTTTTCCTGCATAAGTTCTTGGATTAAAAGTCAAAACCCTGTTATACATACAAGCTTTTCACACAATTTACCAATAGTTTACTCTGGGTGCATTTACCTCAATAATGGTGACTTTCCTGCTATTGAACTTCACCTTCCAAGTACCAATCTAGTCTGATGAATTTTCTCAAGTGGGATGTAGCAATGATGAAGCTGAATCCCAGGGAATGATGAACTCCAAATATGTCAGAAAGTTTTGCATATACTGACTTCCATACCTCACACTCAGCCAACTGGTATTCAAGTCGCCTATAACCCCTTGACTATACATACAGCCAAAGTAATTGTTTGAACCAGTAATTGGTTGCTCTCACATTAGCTGACAGCCTCTGCTAGTAGTTGGTGGGATCATTCCGCACAAGTAGAACATCATCCAGTTGAATATGAATACCAGTAATTGTTTAGACTAGTAATTTATTAGTTTAACTTTATTATTTACATTAGGCAAACATATGTTCATTAATGTCAAAAGTAATGTGGGATTGAATTATTTTTAAAACAGTACTAGAACTTGGAGAAAGAACAACTTAAAGTAGTAAATAAGATTAATTAGGAATAAATCGTATATATTATGACCAAAAATTTGGTCATCCTTGCATCATTTATATGTTCCCAACTTAGCCTAGGGTGAAAATTTGGGTGAATGACATAATTAACCACCAAAAACTTTGCATGAATTTCAATTTCTAACACTTTTTCTCCAGTAGCCAAAGGGAAAAAACATATGAAAAAGTTCATAAACAGATGACGTGGTTCAAAAAACCAGAGGATATATCAGAGTTATCATCTTTGAAAGTCATAGCAAGCCATTTGTATGCAATATGTTGGTACTTTTTCCCATCAATACACTGTGCAAGTATATTTGACTTACCTAGTGCTTGAGTTCTACTTTATTCTTGATATTTCTTCTTATGCAATCAATTTTATTTGTTCACACTAGTTTTGGCAAAGGGAGGCAGCAAGCTTGAAGAAGGAATTGCAATTCTTGCAAGAATATCATAGGTAGTATAAGCCACTCAACACTGAATCTTTTAACACAGCTATTGGTATTAAAGCATACATAATTCTTAAATGAAAAATCTACATGGTCCCTCAGAGTTTATGCTTATCATTAACATGAATCCGCTTATTTTTTGACTTCTGCAAAAAGCCTCATCCAAGGATGCTCCAACTCTTCCAACCAACCTTTTTTTATGGCTAAATTATATATCATGGATTATGACTAATGAAAAAAAAACCTTAATTTCATGCACATGGCATTGTTTGATAACAGTTAGTAAGAGTCCTTTTAAATTCTTGATAGTATTCAGATAGTTCCGCTACATGGTTATTGTTAATTAAGAATAGGTAGCTGACTCAACATAGATTGTGATGATATACAAAAAGAGATAGTGTAGGTTACACTTTTAGAGTCGTAATAAGCAAGAGCATTACTCACCAAATCTGGCTTACCACTAACCCAAATATGCATATGCATGTAACTGACTTCTGAATCTCAACATTCATCCCCTTGGACACTCCATCTAGAAGACACATGGCGGCTATAACACCCAAGAAACTGATCACTTTGATTCTCTTAATTTCCGTCTCCTGTTTCGTAAAGGTGAGACCTTAGGAAGGTCTTAAAGGGCAAGAATAAAATCAAATAATCCTACAGTGAAATAAATAAAGCAGATGTAATTCACCATCGCTTAACTTAGAAGAGCAGAACTAAAAGAATCCCCATTCAAGAGAGCATCATTATGAATCAAGTCATTAAATCACATGAAGATACTTGAAAACTACAGAAGTTTATGTTATTGCATCAGAAGAGAGAACAGGGTTCGGGATCTCCACATTAGTTAAGGTTTACAAAAGTGACCTCAATTACTTTTGAGTACAGTGTCTGCTCTTATAGGTCTGTATACTGTCCAGCTAGAGGATTTGGCCACTCTGATACGGTAATTCAACAATATGCTTTAGGACCTCCATGTATTTAGATGTGCAAAAGGTCAAATTGTGAAAGCTTCCATAGTTCACAAGACAGCAGTTTTGCTTTCAAATTAAATTCAGCTATTCCACTGTGACAGGATCATTATACCACTTCCAGGGAACCTTCCCCTTCTCTCCCAATATTCCAGTTTCCTAATCCTTTTCAACTTTCTTCTCCTTCTTTTGGCCATTATACAAACAAATTTTAGATTTTCAGTACTACATTTCCAGTTGACAAATTACTGTCTATTGACAACTAAGCATGTAGATATTGCTAGATCAACTGATTACTAGCATTACAAAGCTCTCGATGAAGATTTCAGCACTCTTCTAAGAAAGCTAAATAGCCCATGGATGAAATGAATGTTGTCATATCCACCATGACATGGTCTACAAAATCTATGAAGTGCCTAAATTGTGGAAAACCTACCGAGCATTTACTAAAAAAGTTTGACACAGGAAACTAATGGGAGAAGAGCTCTCTGGTTTGACCACAAAGGATCTGCAGAACCTAGAAAGCCAATTAGAGATGAGCTTGAAAGGCATCCGTGCAAGAAAGGTATGGCAACTGTACCTGTAGCAAACTTCATTTCCTATAACAGAACTATGTTCCTCAGGCAACAAACTTTCTTTTCATTCTTTTGGCAGGAACAGATTTTAACCGATGAAATCAAAGAATTGAAGCACAAGGTCTTTCCCAACCTTTAATTTCATAGTCCACACATGTATAAGGGAAAAGTTTCAAGTTTGATTTTTATGGAACTGAATGCAGGGAAACTTGATTTATCAAGAAAATCTAGAACTTCATAAGAAGGTAGACATCATACATCAAGAAAATGCAGCCTTGTGTAAAAAGGTACAAATTAAGTTCACTGTATTCGTCGCATATGCAACTTTTGTATAACAACAGGAAGACATCACACAATCACAGTTGAGTAGCAGTCCAAAGGATGTCATTTGTCAGGAGTCTGCATAACTACATCAAAGGATGTCATTTGTCTGTCTTTATATCTGATCAAGACAATTAAGTTCTCTGCACATAGATGCCTTAACAGAGTTTTTGACCCAGGTGTATGGAGTTGCTGAAGCAAATATTAGTCCTCACCCACCATACTCTCTAAGCAACAAATACGATGTGGACATCCCTATTCACCTTGAGTTGAGCCAGCCACAACACCAGAACAACAAAGTAGCAGCACAACCAATAAACTTGGGGTGCGTTCTATCACTCTATTGAGAAATGTAGGAGCTCAGTGCAAAACAATTCTTTTTAATATCTTTTGTGAGAATGTTCTCCTAAATCTATGACAGATTACAACTGAAATAGAGCATCCTTGGGTTATCATGCTTGCAACTTCCTAATAGTTTAAAGGTCGAGCTCATCTAAGGTGATTTCTCATCGGATACTAGGACTGCTTTCAACAACAGGGCTGTCATATTTGGTATGACAAATGTCTGCCAGATAGATTTCCAAGATTGCTGCAGGATGATCAAAGACCAGCATGTTACTCAATAAGTGGAAACCTCAATTTGAACAGGTGCTTTCATGTTCCCTAAACTAAAAAGAAAAGGAAGGTTCCAGATGTTACTAGATTTTTCTATATCTTTGAGATTGAAATGTTTGTGGAGATAAAACTATCATTGTGTTAGTGAGGATTTGTTTGGCATCGTAAACAATAAGCATAAGTTCAATACTAATGTTCCACTAGCATTGTGCATTCTTTGACTCATTAAAGAGAGTTCAGAGCAGACAAATAGATAAAACAAACAAATGAATTTAGTAGAAGTATGTACATATGAAATTTTATAAGATCCATTACATTTTGGGAAATATAGTTATTACAGGCAAACATTGTCAGATCATGACAATACCTTCTTCACTACAAAAAACCATGACAATACTAGTATATGTCATTACTAATCTTGTAGCAGACATAAGGAACCTGCATCTATTTGTTCATTAGAATTTTAAACTTGAGTTATTTACGTCGACATGGTAAAGTTATACACCAGAAAATATGCCATTATTCATCCATGTAAAACTTGTGTTGTTTATTGTTGTCTCCGCATTAATCGTATGGAGACAACAATACCTGCCCCACCAATAAACAAACATAACAAGAATTCTTTGTTTAACACTTTAAACTAAGAATAAGGACTTAATATACAATCACAAGTTTTCAACTTACATCATCCTGAACATTATACTATGCCTTTTGGCAAGAAACAACAGCCGTAAGAACAGTATCTGATTTTTACTAAAGATGCACGTCGTTCATAATTCATCATTGTCAGGATCAGAAACGATCTTCAGAAATGAAATCTATGCACAAAGGCCAGTTCGGTGTACTCAGCAGATAAAGGATGATAGTTGAGGCTTTCAACAATTCACGATTTCTATATTTCAAGTGCGTACACTCAAGAATTACTCTTGTGACTGCTAGTAGGCAGACATTGTGATGAGGAGAAAAAAGAGACTTCTATCTTTTGAGTCTTTCAAGCAGCACTTTATATTAGTCCGAAGCAAGAATTATATTCAAAATCTTGCTTCCCAATGTAAAGCTTCAGCAAAAACATATAACTCTCAATTTTTGTTGCATATGAGTCAATATGTTACTTGTAGTCCAACGAACAATTATGAGTAAACATCAAGTCACACGTGTATCATCAAGTTCCTGTAACAAGGATTTTCAATTACTTCTGCAAATATTAGATTGACTTCTTAAAATACAGAAATTCTATACGCTTCACTTTCCAATTCACAAGTCATGTATTAATGGCATTCATAATATCAGCAAATAGTGGCAAGTGATAGCAACAGAAGTATTAGAAATGCATAGAAATTGGCAGATAAAAACAACAAGCATAACAAAAGGTGCAGCCACCCTTTGGTGTTTATGTAAACACGTGCACAATTTCACAGAATAGTAACCAAAAGCCATGGCCTACTCTGTCCACAGGCCCTAATCTCTTTTACTTAACAGAAGAAGCTGCCATTGAGCTGGAAGGATCCATCAGATAGAATTAGCCCAAGCAAATGTATAATCAAGGTCACAATAATTATTTTCTCAAATTGCACCTAGTCCTAATAATTTTCAAATTATGGTCCTTGATACTATTTAGTACTATCAGAACAAAGTCAAGAAACACAAGATTTTGTAGATAATTTTCTGGACGTGTACTTTGAGATTTTTCTCGTGTCAAGATAACCCAAAACACTTTGAATCACAGCTATAATATAATCCTTCAACTTTAGTCTTCATTAGCAGCATTTAGTCAATGAATTAAGTATTCAAAGTAGGATGAAGTGCCAGAACACATAATGCTGAAGTCTTAAGTAAAATTTATCCTATTCTGAAACAGCTAAAATTACACAGGAAAAGGGGAAAATACTTTGCCTACATTCTAGTTAAAACATTCCATATAAAACAAATTGTTCAAGAAAATCAAAGAATCAACCTAGTTATTTCTCCAGATTCAAAGTTCCTATCTATTAGAAACACAATCAATGCAATACATTGAATAGCCGCCACAATCTCGATTGATGTTTTCTGAAAATAACAATTTTGCAATTCAATAATTAGTAGACCACAATCAAATAGGAATAAACTATTTGATCCAACAATTGTACTTGTCTACAAGTCTGATTTGTTAAGTTCAAGAACAATCTACCATAGGCATGCCACATGTCTTGAAATTTGGGACCCGTGGTGGTATTTAACATGTTAAACATCAACCACTTATTCATTGCCCTACCCGATTGACCAAAATATTCATATATAAAAGAAGATGAAAACCACCCAAGTCTCATGTTTTATCTTCCTGAAAAAGTTTCTTCTACACACTTTTGCTAATACTTCTTCCATATTTTACAAGTTTTTCATGATTCAAATCTGCCCTCAACCTCTTACACTTTCTTCAATGCACACACTTGTGGAATGTAACATACACAGTTCTAGTGCTTCTTCCCAGCTTGTAACTTGTAAAGCTGATACAAAAGGACAGAATTTGATAAAGCTCCTTGCACTTTTATGTACTCTCAACACTTCTGTATCACAGCAAGAAATCAATAATAAAAACCAAAGACATTTAGATTAATGTAACATCATTACATCAGACATGCTCCTCATAGGTTTGTTCATGTACATTTATTCATGTTCTAAGAAAAATATTGGTATAAATAAGAAATAAAGTTGTTTATCTAAGTGAAAAAAATTAAAAGGTAACATGAGAGTTTAAAAGGCAAATAATAGAGTGGCCATCCCCAACAAACTGCATTATACCCAGTTGCATGTCGAAAGAACTGTATGTGTACTAGAAAGAACCTATATAGAGAAATGATAAAGTATTCTCCAATTGGATGTTTATCAAGAGATGAAGTTTGAATTCAACCATCAAGTACTTGAACATCATACACTAGCAGTTAGATCTATCAATTTAGTTAAAGAGAGATGTTTAGCACTATCATTTATTTCAAATGCCACTTGCAATCAAATAAATATGCACTTTCTTTAGCAAAATGTGTATTGATCTGTACTTAGATTAGAAGTATAGATTAAAATCGTAGGACAATATTTCAATTAAGCATATTCTTGATATTGTTGCCCTGGCCTTATTTCCGCTCTCTTAATTTAATTGGAGTGAATTTATTCAGCGAATGAGGAGAGTATCAAGAAATGTCATCAATTCAATTCAAAGAGCAAGAAAGAAACTTAAAGACTTGGACATATTGACATGTAAACCAAGATCTATGACTCGTTTTTATTTTCCTTTCTAAAATATAAAAGGAACTCTAAAAACAATCTGAAGATTTCTATGTATGAACCCATATCTATCATGAAACATAATTTTTTAAAATGTTAAAGTCTGAACTTGAACCCTTAGAAAGTGCATATTTGTTTTGTTAAAATAGATAAGAAGTGTTATTTAGTTGACAGTAATGAAAGTAAGAGCAATAACTAGTTGTTGAGGTTTTTCTTTTCCTTTCCTTTGATGAAGAACATAAGAAATAGTTTTATCTTGTATCTTTATATCTGAGAGAAGATCTATCTTCAAATCCAAGCAAGCAAATGAAACACACTTCAATCAACCAAGTCTGCAGACAATAATCGATGTCCAAAAAGAGATGAAAGTAAAATAGTTTAACATCTATAACCTTGCACGAAAAAGTTGCCCAGATAAATATACCATCTAGGCATCTACAGATGGAGAAAGAACATTATAAAAGCAAACAGAACCACGGAGCATACTCTAGGGCAACAGCTCGAAATGCAATTGGAAATTGATGCATGCAGCTTGGAATTAGCAAATATAGAGCATACGGGATACACCAATTGTCACAGGCTCACGGCTGTGACAAAAAATAAATCATTCGTACCTCCATTCTCAAACACTGTAATAAATTTCAATACAAGAGCTGAAAATTATTGCCATCATTTCCTTTTCCATTTTGACATTCCAAACTCGTCAAGAGAGCAAAAGAACGGGAAGAAACGTAAAATGAAGCAAGAATCAAAGCCCAAATCTTTCTGTCTTACATAATCCATTAAGAGAACACTGTAAGCAACCACTCGACATAACTGTATACACCAAAAAAGCTTACCCAAGTATGCAGCAACCATGTTTTAGCTCTTCAAAACACCCGTGGTAGCTAAGAACAGAAACCAAAGGAAGTATCACAACCACAGAGGCTTCTTCGCACCTCAACCACGAAACAACCGACCAAGAAAACCCTGCAAAGGCAAAACAAAACATGAAATGAAGCCCTAAACTTGATGTAATATGAACAATAAAAAGATGCACAAGCGCACCGGTTAAGGACCTATCTCTACAGCGCATCAAACACAAAGACGGTGAACAGAACCAGAAGAAAGCAAAACTAATCAATTGCCAATAAAAGGGTTGAAGAAAGAGTGGTCATCGGAAATAAGTCCAACGTTGGCTTGGAGACATACCATAAAAGGGCAGAGAGAAGAAGAGAGGAAAATATCTCATCCAACTTCCACGTCTATGGTTTTAATTTATTAAGCATAGGACAACATGTACCAGGGCCACGTGCCCGTCCGGACATGACACACATATTTTACTTCAAAAACTCGTACCCTACGATCCAATCCAATCCAATCTCTGATACTCGCACAGTCGCACTTGTAAAAGTTTCTAATTTAAACAGTCAAAACTCGATATATTTAACTTTTCGTTCAAAATAATGTGAACAGTACTTGATGGCTTTGTACTTTCGAAGAAAATGGAGGGCTCTCTTATCACCGGCGCCCTGGATCCACGGTGGAGCTCGAGAGTTCCGATCAGACGCGGCGTTGGAACTCATGGCGAAAGCAAGAGAAGAAAAGACTGCAACTTTGGTGCTCTACAACTACCCATCTTTCTCAGGAGCTTTCTCTGCCCTCTTTGCTCATCTCTTCCACTTACGATGTCGTATTCCTTCTCTTAGTCTGCCTTTCTCTTCTGTTGAACCTCTCAGGATTTTGGTTGCCATACCCTTTCTTTCTCTAGCTTTTTTGGGTTATCAAAGATGTTTTATAGCCTGATTGGAATGTAGGGAATTGACCTGTTTGAAACACAAAAAATAGCCACGAATTGAATTTACGTGTGGGTTTAAAATCCACTTCTTTTGTAAATTCAATTCAAGCTCTTATTCACGTGAATTCAACTCCTTTGATTGCTACTCTTCTTTTTTAACCCACAAACTCAATAATGCCTCACGACTCCAACGTAATAACCCCAAAGCTGCATCTCTTCTTTTTTAACCCAATAATGTCCACGACTCCAACATAATAACCCAACATAATGCCTTGTATTTATGAACGCATTGATAACTACTGCTTGCTTGCAAATTATAATAGTTTTTTTTATTTTCATAGGTTGGTTAGCCTAACGTGATTTACAATCAATTTTTTTATTTTAATAATAAATTTTTTAATGATTTTATTTATAATAAAATTGATGTTTATAAGTTGTTTTAACTATAAATGTTTATTATTTAATAAGATTATTTT
>JANITW010000235.1:64752755-64767173 GCA_027564335.1 Erythroxylum williamsii
GAATGATCGAACCGTAGTGCACTCTCATCGTAGGTTATGCATCGGTATGGCCTACGGGCGCCCCGGTGTATACTCTACGGTAAGGGGGCGCTACATCTTAGGTATTTGAGGCATTGCATCAGTGTGGTCCTCTTTTTTAGTAGTTTAAGTTAGGTCGAGTTTACTAACCAGTCAAACTATGTGTCACCTTATTCGGATTAAATACTTGTAACTTTTTGTCTTTTCTCTTCAGTCTTACAGTGGCTGCTTAAATTATGCCAGGCCCATCCGAGCTGTTGTCTATTGGCAGAGAAATAATCTTCAAATGTGCTTGAGGACTATTGACAGTGCCACTGATACATCTAAAGTTGCAAAGGTATGAATCCTGTTTAAATGTTCATTGTTATATTTACTAATCCAAAAGCAATTCCTGAGTTCATTTTTCACTATCTAAAAATGAAGGCATTTGGTGGAGGTGGCTCATCCAGTTCCAGCTCTAAGGATGGATGAGTAGAATCAGTGGCTTTCAGTTTAAATTCCTGTCAACATCAAGGCATGGGCCACAATGATTGACAGAATGCTCAAATCATATCCTTGTACACAAATTGAAGGATAGATGACATATTTACTTTTAACATTTTTATGTTCATTTTTCAATCCTGTTGCATATCTTTTCTGTCTCGACATTTTTGTTCAAGTGAGCTAATATTCCCTGCTTGTAGGTGCAGCATTTTGTTTAGAATATGGGAATCTTGAGTATCTCTCAACAATATACGTTGTTTTATCATGGCTTAAAGTTATGGTAATAACTAATAATAGTAATACCACTGGTAAGGAGAAATTTTTTTGTTTATTAAAAATCATATTCGTTGCTCATTGAAGTACTTGAATATATGTTAAACCCTGCTTCCCGATCATTCTAAACTATAACTGGTCCTATTGCCCCTCCCAGGAAGAACCAGTTCACGGCTTGATAGTTTCCAAGAGATCCAAAGATTCTTTTAGGTCCCACCAAACCCCATATAACAGATGCATCAAAGAAGACTCGGTCATATGGGCATGTCCAAGGACTGTCAGGGGGAAGTAAATCATCCTGGCATATGTTCTCTATGGAGTTCAATAGCCACCATGCTACTGCTAGATTGATAGTCCCAGCGAGCATTGTTCCTATGAACTGGCATGGACATAGCATAAATGAAAAAAGGATCTCTATCAACATTTCTCCACATGACAACAAAGTTTAGCGTGCAGAACTAGACAAAGGAATATTTACCTGAACCAAGAACATTGATTTTGGAGGGATTTTCATGTAGTGTCCGAGTTTGAAATCATTGAGAAATGAGACAGCCTGGGACATGCTCATATAACCATATGTTTTGAAACATACATTGGCTATTGGTCTCCCTGGTAATATGATACCCATGATATATTCTGTGATTATGTTCAGCCCTGGTGTCTGTATGTATTTTTTCATAGGATTAATCACTGAAGGACAGGATCTACCTGGTAATGACTCAAGAAATGGATAGAAAGCAGATTATTTCAAATAAATTATTTCTTTTAAAGATAAGTTCCGTGATTTTACCACCTAAAGACAGTTCCGTGATTGGCAAGATTGAGGCTAAAGGAATTAGATTTTACCACCTAAGGGATGGAAAAGGAGTACAACAAATTACCTGGTTGGTCGTGGCAGTTATGATGCTGATGGGAAGGGTAAAGAAGAAAGCCATGGCACTGGCAAAAATAAGACCCCACCATGGCATCTGAACTTGATCGTTCAAGAAGATGCAGAGTGCAAGAGAAACTGCAATTGTAAAGCCAAGCAACAGGTAGAACCACCAGGAAGGTATGTCTTCGTATCTTCTCATGAGTCTTGTATGAATATCCTCCTTGTCCTTGTAAGAAGCACGAAACCGGTCATAAATTTCCCTGTTGATTGTAGTTTAGAGATTAGTACTAGGCCATCAGGTAATGACTCTTTCCTGGATTTGACAACATGCACATGACAATATCTGAATGTTCCACCGACTACTGAAGTACATTCAGGGCATAAAGATAATAAAAATGATTACCTGCCATAGAATAAAGCCACATGGGTAACAGTTGAAGCAATGGTTGCAAAACCAAAACCATAGGTAAGGGCAAAAAACATGCTCAAATTGATTCGCCCTTGCTCCTCGTACTTTGGTAGGTCTAGTTGGAACTTGTCATTAACAATGGCTGTTATGTTATATCTCTGGCCTTGGGATGTAAACAAGTGGGAGGAGAATATGGGAAAACGCTTTGCGTTGTACAAGTCTATCCCCCAATAAGATATAGGAATGGCAATATATAGTATGAGTACATAGCCCACAAAAACGTTGACTATTGCAAAGAAGGGGCTAATGAGAGGACTGAATAAGAAGGATGCCACAGCAGACCAGTCGAGTGTCACAGCTCCAAGTCCAAGACCTCTCATGCCTGAGCCGAGCTGCTGTGCTGTTACTGACTTTGAAAACGCCCAGCACACCCATGAAATGCTTGTAAGTGTTGTGAATAGGTAGCCTGGTACCACACACCATGCAAAACTGCATGCTAGTGCAATCACGAAGAACTTTGCTCTCGTCATTCGATGATCATCTTTCTCATGCAAGGCCCTGCAAGATTAATAGCAATTAAGCTTGTTCAAAATTTTATATAAACATCATTTGTCCTAATGCTTATAAAGTTGAGCTGCTGGAGTAACTCAATAGTCCTTGCGACTAAATTGCAGGCTTCATATTTATGGTAGAAACTTTAAAAAAGTCTGATTTCTCAAATGTGCATAAAACTGGTTTTGTGTCATCAAATTTCGCATCGGTGATCAATTTCTACCACAGGCAATGACCCCTTTTATTTTGTATTTTTATAAAGTAACTATTTCTGTGCTTTAAACCTATTATCACAACCGAAGGCTCACCTTCGAGTCACATCCACTACCCTGCCACTTTAGCTACACTTTTTTTTTTCGATGAACTTCGTAGGCGGGTTAAGCGGAGGACTCAATTGGAGCATCACCTTACAGGCGGATCAAGCAGGCGGATTTCATCATTGAGGACCTAATTAGTTCTTTATCTATAGGTAAAATTTCGGCTATCTCAAATTTTTACAAGAAGAATTAGCATGAAATTGAATCTGAAATCTAACCAAAATCAAGCTCCGCTTTCAAATATCGAGTCACACTTTTGGGTTACACTCCATTATTAGCTCAACCAGACAATTTAGCAACCAATAAAATGCGCTCCCACTAATTAGTGCTTGTCGTCTGACTTCGACACTTTTGAAGTCACTTGAAATGCTCCTCACTTATGCTTACTAAGAAGAAAGTCTTATTAAACATAATATGATTTAGGATGTTTAGGTAAACCTTAAGGCTTAAACCTTAAAAATTCTACATCTACCGCTTGCGTCCTAAGTCAGGTTTCTTTCCCTTTCTTTTTTCACGGTTGAAAAGTTAACATCATTAAAGAACTTCGGTGAACAATAGTTTTCACGAACTTGGCTGTCATCCATTGAAACTTAGGACAATGTGGTTGTCATGGGCCCCCTTCTTTCAAGTCGGAATCAGCAACCCCATTAATTTAGCCATAAGAATTCTTGCTTTCTGGTGCAGTTTAAGGAACCAGTAAGGGAGGTCAAAGGAAGGTTCAGATATTAAATATTTAGACGACAACTTGATTGCTAGAAACTTGACTAGTTGACAATACAAAAAAAGAAAAGTAGTGAAATTGTGATCTGATTTATTCCAAGGTGTGGATCTTGTGAATTATGATCGTATCCACCTTATGAGTGACGGTGCCACTATATATATAGTCATGTGATCTAAGGGATTGAGCAAGTTCTTGTAAATTTGCATTAATAAATAGATTCCAATCCCTATGACTATGTTCCCATGTATAAGTTACGTAAGGCTTTGACATATCCAGTCTAATGAATACACAAATAAATAAAAGACGATGACCTCTTGATAAAAGGAAATAGGAGGAGGCTGGCAATGGAGGGGACAGAGTTTGCTAAAAGTCAGAAGCTGCATGTGTCGATATCTTTATGTGAATCACAGTACATTCATTCATGTATCCAAGTCAAAAATAGACTTAATTGCGTTGAACTATTTGGAATTAAATTCTCTTATTTCAATTTTCAATAAAAATAAACAATAAATTAACATATTATAATTTTTTAAAAAAGGCTGCGTGAAAATTATTATTAACAAAATGATAATTTAACAGTATTTAAAACATGTAGATATAAATGTGTAAATGTTTAATAAGGGATGGTCTAAATCTAGTTAACGTCAAAAGTTGTATATTTCTATCACCTTCTTTCCTTTTTCTCAATGAATGTAATCATACGTACGTACCGGAAGAGCGAGACTTGAACGAGAGTACTAGGCCACCACATATGGGCAGGCTCCACCACGTATTTCCTCAATATTCCAGCCCATCCATATCCCAACACCTGCCACACTACCAACAACGCATTATTACAAGCAAAACCAACCAACCTTGTCTGTATTAGCAGTTTAGTTCTAAGGATTTGACTTCAGTCGATTTGTAAATCAGCACTACGTAGAAATATGTACATCTAGAAGCACCAAGTGTTGAAATGGATCAAAATTTCGGCTCAATACCCTAAAAAATCATGAAAAGTTGGTGGATAATTAACTTCAGAGAAGACAGGATAATTAACTTCAGAGAAGACAACAACTATGAGAATGTTTCCTAGTTGGACAATTGCTAATTATATTTTTTAGTTTTTCAATAAATTATAAAGTGACTCAATAAATGATCTAGATTAATGAGTCAAAGTTCAGGTAGAAAATAGATTCCAATTACTATAGACCAGAACCATATCGACCTTGTGATTGGGAAGCCTGATATGGAAACTATATAAAGGTTAAGATTTCCTGCTGTTGCTCGTATCAATCGTATGCATACGGAATCTTTGACCCATTAAGAAAGCTGACGTATTGAGAAAATTGTAGAAAGACCTAAACTTCATGTCGGGAAAAACTTTTTGTAAAGGTCCTGGGAGATTTGTGATTGTTTGGAGCTCAGAATCGACATCGGAATCAGAGATGGAACCAAAATCAGGTATGCCACATTATCTTCGTTTTTAATCCTTTTGTGTTGATCCTGGGTACGTAATAAGTTCTGTACTATGTATCACATGTGAATTTTTTTACGTATATAATTATGTAAAAGTGATATACATAAGACTAGCTATGAAAAATGAGTTGAAAATGAGCCTAATAGAGCGAAAAATGACATCCTAAGATGCTGGAAATCACCTTTGGCATTGATGGACATGCTCGACACAGTTATAGTAGCCACGGGTAGCAACATATGGTTGGCGTTTGTCGTGCACTCGCCAATTGCACGCCAACACATCACTCCAACGAGCGATGGACATGTGTCCCGTGTAAAGCGCACTCGCATACTCACGATCTGCGCTCCCATGAGCGTGGGACGGCGGGCCCATGTCGCGACTGCTCCACATTTTTCCATACACGTGGCAACCCGAATGGAGGACACGTGGCAGCGCGTGCACTGTGCATGACGCATACGCGCCAGATGCATTTGGCTCTCGTTGGTGGGGCACGTGTAACGCACGCGGGGCCCCTACTCCATACGCATTTACGTGGTGCTGATATCAGCCATACGAACGCTATAGTAATTAAAAAAATACAAAATTTTCAAATTTCCCATAAAGGTGCCCTGGGGTGTTTTGGGTCAATTTCTGAGTCCGAAAAATTTATAAAGTAAGTTTTTCCATTTTTCTGGATTTACTGCGTTAGTAATAAATTAAAGTTTAACTCCAGGAAAAAGAATCGAGTTATTTTGAATTTGATTTCGATGGAATTTTCATACTTTGGACATCAAATGAAGGAGACACTTCAAGGTTTTATGTCCCGGGTCTCAAGTTCAACGTTCAAGATTGCATGATAGTCGATCGGAAAAAGAATTGAGACATTCTGAAGCCATTTTTGAGTGAATTTTTGTGCAATGAACTCGCCATAAGAAAGATACATTAGGTTCCAGTGTCTCGGGAGGTCGGTTCAGTGTTTGGTGACACGCGATAGTCACTCTACTGAGATTTTTCTTTTATGAAAGTCTCAAATGAAGTTTTTAGAGAATGTCTTCAACACGAGTGTGTGACAATGAGATAGTGCATACAATTTTTTGCATTTATTGATATTACATTGTCACATAATATGTGCCCATAAAGAATGTAAGGATAACATAAAGATATATCCCTTGTGTTTGTGGACTTTTTGAGTGCTAATGAGAATGTAGTCACCAAAGTGGTCTTTCAAGTCAGTATTTTGAATTGTTCTATTTGCATATTGGGGGATGTCTTTGATTTTATATTTGGTTATTCTGCCTAAAGATGTTAGCCTTACATAACATTTTGAGATGTTCATAATGACATTAGATGAAGGAAAGCTATTGCTCAAGTGATCTATTCACCCAAAGGTGATAGTGTCATAAGAGTTGATAATTTGTACTCTGATCGCTTTTACGTGGAGATCTAATAGCATGTATTATGTATTCAGCCCAAAGGTATTTCATAATATGTGATCGGATTTTCAGTAAAGATACTATTCAATAGCTTTGAGTATCATTGTTATCTTACATTTCTGTTGATTTAAACATTATCATCTTAAAGTCACCTTTTCAGTCAACAAAATTAGTGTCATCATTGAAACCCTGACTGGTTTCAATTCAAAGAAGTAGACGGAGGATGTATTGAATGCTATGGAGATATCTATGGTTGATATAACCATATGGATGGATAGGCCATCTCCATTTACATTTATGACCTTGAAAACTCATAAAGCAACCTATGAAGCCTGAGATCAATCTAACAGATTATATCTCATGACCATTAAGAGATTCATTCCTAGCCATCTGCTAAGTGGACTTCTAGGTAGAGATATAACGAAGTAGTTTCTTGATAATGTCTCCCAGAGGTACACAGTCTCATATAATGTTAAGACAAGTGCCTTAATGAAAAAATTATTTTCCATAAGGTATACGAAAAAATGGGAGTAATAGAGTATTTATCGAGAATAATTCATCTTTACAGTAGATTAAAGATGTTGGGACTTTAATGCTTTGATAGCCCATTGCGTTGCTGAGGAGGAGAAACTCAAGTTTGTTACTCCTACAGCCCTCAAAGCAACTAAAGGGAAGACAAAGATGAAGCCTGCTGAGTTCAAAGGTAGAAAGTTCAAATCTTCTTCACATGCTGATGTTGGTCAAACCAATGCTGATAAAAATCCTAGGGACATAAAGAAACTTGTAGTATGAGATTTAAAAGGAAAGATTGAGACCATCAAGTTACTTTTTGGCTTATCAATTTATAAATCTAATTTGCGGTAGTCGCATTAAGTACATGGTGGCTATTTAGTGGAGCATTTGATCAAGGTGCTTCCACAATGCAAAGATTTATATCCTGGATAAAGCCAAATAAAGGGAAGGAGAAACTGATGGTTCACAGCAATAAAGAAGTAGAAGTAATATTTATACGGGATGTATGTACTGAACTTTGTTGTAAAGGTCATTTGGGTTTTACATGACACATTTTATATGTGATCTTTTGATCAATTTTGGACAAAGAGGTTTAATGTTTTGTATTTAACAATTCTGTTGTATAGTTGTTTAATGCAAAATATAATGATACAACCTTCTTGTCATATGATTTGTATAGAATGTGTCTTACCCCGAATTAGATAAATGCTTCTTCATATCTTGCTCAACAAGTTATGAAATGAATGACCCTGATGAATGAGAAGCATACATGATATGGCACAAAAGTTTATGCCACATTTCCAGAGCCAGGGTTGAGAGATTGATCAAGGAAAGCATTTCTTAATTCTAGATTATTATGATCTGGGAACATGTGTTGACTATTACAGGAGTGAGTTGATTAATAATGATATTGAGATCAACTCATGCTTCTGACTTGTTGAGTATGATACATAAAGATATCGGTAGAATTTATATAGCTGCATTGTGCAATTCTAAATGTATTCTGACATTTGTTGATGATTATTCCCATCACAGTCATGTGTTCTTGCTTAAATACTGAAGGTTGAGAACCAATTCGAAAAATTCATCAAGATAGTCAGATTTGACCATGGAGGAGAATATCATGGCAAGCATGGTATTTTAGGACTTTAAAATATTCGTTTTCCAGATATTTGAAATCAGTTGGAATAGTGACTTAATTCACTATGTCTGGTAGTTCTGAGCAAAATAGTGTGTTACCGAAAGACATAACAATACCCTAAAGGACTTGAAGAAGTCAATGCAAAACATGACTAATCTACCTTATTATTTAAAAGTTTGGAAACCCATCCTTTCACACATTAGTGTATGAGGATGCCCTATTGAGGTAGTACAATCCTTATAAAGAAAGATTATATGTGTGCATTGCTATTTAGTAAGATATCTTGACTACTTTAAGGCTACAGCTTTTAATATAGAGGAGGGGCTAGAATAATGGACTTACAAACAACTAAGGTTTTGGAATACCATGTCTATGATGATGGTGGGCCCATTGACTATTTAGATGATAGTAAGGTGGACACTACAGTTATCATGTAATCGCTACTTATACATTTAGATTTGATGAATCTAGGTTTTTGTACCGTGCCTGTAGACATATAGGTTCCTGGGGGTACAAGATCTAATACAGTTAAGTAAATCTACCAGAGTGAAACGACCTACTATTCCATCTGATATCATATTTTATTAGGTGAATAGGACTATGATATTAGACATGATACAGATCTAGTTACTTTTATAGAAGTTGTTTCTAAACCTAATGCGGATGTGTGGTGGGATGCGATGAATGACGGGATGCAAGCCATGGAGCACGGTAAGGTCTAGGAGCTAGTTGATTTATAGCGGAATTACAAACTCGTCAGTTGTAAATGAAGATTAAAGATCTAAAGGATTTTAGGAAAAAGTTCAACGATTTATAGGCTCGCTCAATTGCCTGATGGTTTACTTAGAGAGAAAGGTTTACTTTATGTTAACTTTTTTCTCGTATCCTCGTATGATACATTTTGGGTGATTAAGGCAATTGTAGCTCATGATGATATAGAGTTAGATTAGATGGCTGTCAAAATTGCTTTCTTGAGTAAAAACCTTTATAAAGTGGTCCATATGGTACAACCTAAAGGATTTCAAGATCCAGATGGAACTAACATGATTTGCAAGTTATGCACATCAATATATGGTTTACATCAAACCTTCAGAAAAGTGATACCTTACATTTGATGAGGTTGTGGCCTCTTTTGTCTTCATGGAAGACAAAATTAAAAAGATGCTTGTATTATGAGGTCAAGGGGAGCAAAATTATCTTCCTATTATTGCATGTGGATGATATATATTGCTCACGTCAAATTACTTGACCATGTTGTATGAGGTTAAGTATTTTTTGGTTAAGAACTTTGGCATGAAGGACCTTAGTGTAACATCTTCTGTCCTAAGTATTTAGGTTCATTGGGATAGATCTCAATACTCATCAGACCTCTCATAGAATGCAGACATTGAGTATGTATTACAAAGGTTTAATACGGTTAATAGTAAACATGTCGTAGCACCTATTTCTTATAATAAGAGATAATCTTTGGTACAATATCCAAAGAATGAAGTAAAGAGAGAGGTTATGAGGAATGTTTCGTATTCTAGTACAATTGATAGCCTGATGTATGCTCGACTACGTACTAAGAAGGACATTACATTCACTGTTTGACTATTTGGTCAATATCTTGTTAATCCAGTTGCAGACCATTGGAAAGCAGTCTAGCGAGCGTTGAGATACTAAAGGGAAACAAGGCTTATAAGTTGACATATAGAAAAGTCAATAGACTAAATCTCGTAGTGAATTCAGATTCAGATTTTAGCAATGTGTCCAGATGATTGAAAGTCCTCTTAAGGTTACGGTTTTAAGTTTGCAGATAGTACAATGTCATGGAAATGTGTCAAGAAGGCATAGGTAATTTCCTCGACTATGCATGCAGAGTGCATGCTATGGGGCTGCTTCATAAACAGTTTAGCTCAAAAACTTAATTTTTGAGTGTTTGTAGTTGATTTAGTGGCTAGACCCATTTAGTTGTATTGTGATAATCTTTTTATCATGTTGTTTAATAACAACAAAGAATATCACAGGATCTTAATATTTAAAGCTCAATTATTTGATCATAAAGGTGTTGATACGAAAAGGTAACATTAAGGTTTGAAGCATTTAAGGACTGAGCAACTATAAGTAGATCCTTTAACTAAAAGACTTCACCCACTTGTGTTTGTGACACGAGTATAAATTATGGGTATTTTGACATTTTTAGACACTATTAGTTAGGGGATTGCTATGTTTGCTGATTGTACTTGGTGAGAAAAAACATGATTTCTCTAATGCAGTTTAACATAAAGTTGGAGGAATCAAGACCTACAAATGAAGATGATATAATTTATATCATAAAGGTATCATCCTAGTTTGTCACACTTCATTTTCCCATTCATGTTAGTGAGGTATTAGGTATATGTGATTGTATTAAATCTGTGTCGCACATGACACATATATCTGATATTTTTCAGTATCGAAAGTCTTACAAGACAGAATGATGGACTTTCATTATCTTTGAATCAAATGTTTTGTTTTTAAAACTTAGACGACTAATTCAGTAGCGTGGCTTAATCGAATTTTAAATTAATGTCAAAACTGCAATTAATTATTGTCCAAATGGGAAAACGTTGGACAAGTTTGTCATTTCCCATAAAGTTGGTCAACTATTAATTGCATTTTTTGGTTTTTCAATAATTTGATCAAGATAAATATAATAAAGTGATCTAATAAATGATCTAGATTAATGGGTCGAAGTCTGGGTAAAAAATGAATCCTAATTAGTGTGGACCAAACACATATCAGCTTTGTAATGGAGAAATCTAATATAGAAGCTATATAAAAGTTAAAGTCTCCTGCAGTTGCTCATATCAATAGTAAGCATAAGGAATATTTGACTTGTTAAGAGAGTTTACATATTGAGAAAATTGTAGAAAGACCTAAACCTCATGAAAGGAAATACTTTTCGTAAAGATCCTGGAAGATTCGTGATCGTTTGGAGCTCAAAATCGTCATCGGAATTAGAGATAGAATTGAAATCAGGTATTCCGCATTATCTTCATTTTTAATCCTTTCATGTTAATCTTAGGTACATAATAAGGGTCCGTGTTACTTATCATAGAGAATACCTACGCCCACCAAACCAAAGAAAGTTTCTGATTAAATAAAGAAAAGTAGAGCCAAAAGAGAGGGTAGAGAAAGAGAGACATTTAGTCGGAACCAGTAGCACTGCTTTCTCAGGCTTTTGTTTGCTTCCAGGAAAGAAGTAAAAAGGAAAGAGACAAAAACTTTGATTACCTGGGTTGTGACTATGAGAATCCAACTAGCAAAGAAGGAGACGCTCCTCTGATAAAAGACCTTGATGATGTTCACAATCCCAACAGCATATGCATTTCCATCTCCAAATGCACTCCCAGCGTTGGCAAATATCGATATAAGTACGTGTTCCTTCATGTTGAACGGACCCGGGTTCAAAGAAAACTTGGACCCGAACCCTGGAATCTGAAACTTGGTGGTTGGCAATACAGACGCCAGAAACCGGCCTATGGGGAGGGTAGCTACTTGGACAGTGATTTGGGTGATGACAAGAGGCTCAGTTCTGTAAGAGAAGAATTGGTTGAGAAAAGAGAGAAGGCCACATGACAGTAGGCCTAAGAACCACATCCTGAAGGTCCACACCGGCAAAGTTGGATCGTCGGTGTTGGGAACGGTGAGCCGGACTTGTTCAATGGGAGACACGTCATCGTCTTTCACGGTAAAGGGTGCTTCTTGGTCAGGGTGTTTGATGGTGGAGAACGGCGTTTCCGCTTGAAGAGTGCCCATTTGAGAGTGGTGAGAAATGAGTAAGAGTAGATACTGAGAGATAAGCATACGAAAGTCTTGGTCTTCTATACCAAATAATTGATAACAACGATTAATAATAATAATAATAATATACCCATCATATCTTCATTTTAAAAAAAATCGGTGCAGCTGTGCACGGCGTGAAGAGGGACTAGAAAGAGTGTGGAGTTGTCTTCTTCTGGGATGGACGTGGACCCCGGGGAAAGCTGAGATTATGGAATGTTTACTCAACTTGTATCATTGGGCAGTAAGCCAGCACGAAGTGGCCTAGTCTGAAGATAAGTTTCCACGGCTTGTGACTGAATTTCCCGTCACATCTTGCATCACCTGTATCCATTCTATAGTTCTTGGGTTCAAATAAGAACATTAAAGAGGTTTAATGGATTTTCGATTCCTTGATTGAGTCAACTTAAGAATATTTTTAATTTTTAATAATAAAACTTATTAAATTAAACTAAAATAAAAATGAACAAGTTAATATTTTCACTATTAAACTAATTCAATCAGTAGCATTTTCATTTCTTAATTATTATACTTTCTCGCCTTCCTTTTTACTTTTCCAAAGAAACTCATATACGTCCATTATTTGAAAGATATATCTTAATTGTAGAGTAGAAATAATTATGAAAGTAAGTCAGTTGTATGATATAAGTTAGCAAATTAAGATTTATTGTCAATTATTTGATCCTTTTATTTTTGATAAATTGAATTTACTAATTTTATTGAAAAAATTATCTCAATTAGAGGGTGAAATTACAAGTGAGAAGAAAACTATGTGTTTTTTTTTTTTACTTGGTTTTATTTTAAATGATAATTATACCTTTTTGTGATGAAAAAACCAAACATATGATTTGGTTTGATTTTAAATGATAATTATACTCTTTTTTTTCTGTGATGGAAAACCTTAAACGTATGATTTGGTTTGATTGTAAATGATAATTATACTTTTTTCTGTGTATGAATAAGGAAAATACGGATCCCTATTGAATTAATAGGGTCCACCGGAGAAGACCGTAGCCATGCGCATACTAATCAAACCCATGGCGTCAGTTAAAATAGAAGTAGGGGAGTGGGATTTGGCATGATATAAAAAGTCTTAATTTGACTAAAGATGGATCACATATGGAAGGATAAGGCTATTTGCCTACTTCCAAGAGGAAGTGTCCCACCGGACCTAGACCTAGCCTAGAAGCATATGTGTCCGTATCAAATGGCGACGAGAAAATGAGATACTAATTAGAAAATTTTAACCAGATATTGATGACAACGACTGTGATTAATGAATTGTCATGATCGTCATCAATATTTAGTTAAAATTTTGCTAGGACAACGACAACGACTGTATTTAAGTTTTAATCAGATAACCAAGTGAGAAATCTGTTTTAATGTTAAATCATGAACACAAGGTAGGACCTTTAATGAATTTTTGAATTCTTTTATTAGTTTCCTTTTCCAGATGAATATTTTTTCTATTACGAACTCTCTCTATTTTCACTTTCCTTTCAAGATTTCTGTCTGTCGATGTATTCCCTTTTATATGATACATATTCCCATTGTTTTTTGAGTTTTTTATCGTTAAAAATTATATTAAAAATTAATTAATTTATTTTAATTTATAAAACTATATTAATTTACCAAAATTTTTAATTTTTAATAACAAAAATTATTAAAATAAATTAAACTGAAAAATTGAAAAATTTAATATTTTCAATGTTAAACTGATTCAACCAGTCAACATGTTCATTTTTTAATTATTGTACTTTCTTGCCCTTCTTTTTCCTTTTTCAAAGAAACTCATATATATCCACTGTTCCAAAGATATATCTTAGTTGTAGACTAGAAATAATTATGAAAGTAAGTCAATTGTATGACATAAGTTAACAAATTAAGATTTATTTTCAATCATTTGATCTTTTTATTTTTGATAAATTGAATTTATTAATTTATTGAAGAAATTATCTCAATTGGAGGGTGAAATTATAAGCTACAAGAAAATTATGCTTTTTTTTACTTAATTTGATTTTAAATGGTAATTATACTTTTTTTCCTGTGATAAGAAACCCTCAAACGTATGAATAAAGAAAATACAGATCCCTATTGAATTAATAGGGTCCACCGGAGAAGATAATCAAATCTATGGTGTCAGTCATAATAGACTAAAAGAACTGATAAGATAAGAGATTTAAAGTTTAAAAGGTTCAACTAATATAAGACCATAATAAAATATACTAAAGATTGAATAAAATTAAAAAATTAAAATATGACTAAAAGAGATTGACTTTGTTAATTAAAGAATATAAAATTTAGTTTAAAAAGATTATTAAATAAAAATTAATTAATTAATTTTAATTTATAAACACATTAATTTACAAAAAATTTAGTTTTTAACAATAAAATTTATTAAATTAAACTAAACTAAAAAAAATTGGATAATTTAATATT
>JANITW010000235.1:64968529-64978548 GCA_027564335.1 Erythroxylum williamsii
ATGGGCCTTGAAGTGTAATCAAGCCCATTGCCAACATCAAATGAGCCTACAGGGTCGCACACAAAGAGTGATGTGATTTGGGCTTATTCTCTTGGGCCTATTTTATTAGGCATTGAATAAATATATGTGGATATATTTATTGGACTAGATTATTTAAGTTGTCGGGATTTTATTATATGAGATATAATATGGGCTGAAACTTATTAGGCTTCATAATTCTAATGGGATTAGGATTATGAAACTCTTATTCCTAATAGGAATAAGAACTAGAGTTTCTCTATAAATAGAGAAACCTATGTCTCATTAGAGACAAGAGAGTCGAAAAATAACCCTAGCCACCTTCCGAGAGAAAAACTGTGTGGCGTTTGAAAATGTTTTAGGCGTGCTAGCACACACGAGCCGCTGCCCTAATCGTTCATCCTTGTGTGGATATCGGTAGAGGACATTCGCGCATTGCAGTGTCTGCAAATTTGAAAAGGAAAATCCGCATCAAGAGGTATTTCATACATGCTATAGTTTTCGGTTATACATCTTGTTGTGTTTTATGGTCTTTTCTTTGCGTATTGAGAATACTCGGGCCATAGGGGATCCAACAAAAACGTGGTAAGGAAAAACATAATAGAGAAAGCGCAAAAAAAGAAAGAAGGTAGAGAGAGGGTCGTGGGTTTAGAGAGAGAAATGAGTTTTGAGCTAGGTCTTGATTTTTCTCAACCTTCATAGGAGATTTTGAGAGTGATCGAGAAGGGAAAAATATAGAGGAAGATAAGAGCATTCTTTTGAATCAAGCATTTCTTCATTTGGAGAAGATTTAAGGTAAGAGCATTTTAAGGCTTTGGATTTTTGGAAGGATTTTGGTTTCAAGAACTTAGAAATTGCATGGGTTTATGAGTTCTAGGATCAATTTTTACATTAACTTCATTGGATTCTCATATGAAAATCTCTATTGATTTGGGGATTTTATTTATGTTAAAAGGGAATCAAGAAGGACAAGAGGAACAAGAGGAGAGGCACACTTGAGCAAATTACCAACAAGAAATTCAAGGTGGGTTACATTTTTATAGTTGACTAATAAGCCATAAATTTCTTCTTTCAAGAAAAGTGAAATAAATGTTTTAAACTACTTCTAAATGGGCATTTAATTATTCTTTAAATGCTTTGAGAAAGTGTTGCATATTCTATGCATAAATTTTGTAAATGAAAAATGAAATGATTTGGAAAATATATCATGTTATGAACAACCAAGTTTTTGATCTAGTGCCATTTTGGGTAGCAAGTTTACAAGTCCTGAAATTACATGTTATGTGAGTTCATGGTGATCCCCTAAGTATGTCAAGTGCACTTGTCTAAAGACTTCTCCTGCCTGCCTGCTAGTGGCACGGAGCTCCTTCATGGACTCTCATAAGTTCACGGCTATGCAAGACTGTTATGTGAAAATTCGTAGTACGTTCTGTTTTAGATCCACCCGAACCAATTTGAGGTGTCTTGTGTGTTCATGATATGTTGGAAGTTGTGATGCATCCATATTATGCATTAATGTGAGTTTTTGCAATGAAGATGATTATTTCAATGATTTTTTCTTATTATCGATTATAAGATTGTTACCCACGGGCTTTAAACTCATCCCCATTCTCCTCCCATGCATTCAGGTGATGAGCAGGATATTAAGTAAGTCAAAAGGGCAAGGCAGCACTCTTAGTTTTGATTATTTTGTATTTTGAAACAAGTTTGTAAAGCAGGGTTTTAGTTGCATTTTGAACAAATCATGCATCTTTTGTATTTTGGGATGTCAATGTATTAATGTATTTGCAGCTTGAAATTCCCAATAAAACTTTGTAAAACTTTTTATCTTTTGATCAAATGGAATATGTTTGCATATTTACTCATGACTCTCTCAAGTTTATACGCTGAAATTTTTCAAGTTTCATAAAGGAAACATCGCTTTCTGACTTCAGGGAAAAATCTGGATTAACTTAAGCTGATTTAGGCAAATGTGTCTTTTAGTAAGTTGTAAATCTTTCTGTCATCTTTCCAAAGGTAGTTAGCATGAAAATTTTGGATGTCTAAGCTGAAAGTCATGGTCCTTATAAGGGAAGAGGTGTAAGAGAGGAGTTGTATCTTCTGCCTTTTTGCTTCTTCTATGATGGCGTCATCTCCTTATGTGTTTTCCTTGTGATGACATCATCTTCTTTAATGTTTTGCTTCTTTTGCCTTTTTGCTTCTTCTGTGATGACGTCATCTCCTTCTATGTTTTCCTTGCGATGACGTCATCCTCTTCTGTATTTCGTATCGTCTGTGTTTTGCTTCTTCTATCTTTTTGCTTCTTTTGTGATGACGTCATCTCCTTCTTTTTCTTCCTTGTGATGATGTCATCTTCTTCTGTGTTTTGTATCGTCTATGTTTTTTTTTCTTTTGCCTTTTTACTTCTTCTATGATGACATCATCTCCTTCTATGTTTTCCTTATGATGACGTCATCCTCTTCTATGTTTTATATCTTCTGCCTTTTCGCTTCTTCGGTCTTTTACTTCTTCTATCTTTTGCTTCTTCTGTCTTTTGCTTCTTCTGTGTTTTGTTTCTTCTGCCTTTTCGCTTCTTCTATCTTTTGCTTTTTCTGTCTTTTTCTTCTTCTATGTTTTGCTTCTTCTGTCTTTTCACTTCTTTTGTCTTTTGCTTCTTCTATCTTTTGCTTCTTCTGTCTTTTGCTTCTTCTACCTTTTCGCTTCTTCTGTCTTTTACTTCTTTTGTGTTTCGCTTCTTCTCTCTTTTGCTTCTTCTGTCTTTTGCTTCCTCTGCATTATCAGTTCTTCTGTCTTTTGCTTCTTCTGTCTTTTGTTTCTTCTGTCTTTTTGCTTCTTCTGTGATGACGTCATCTCCGTCTGTGTTTCTTTTGTGATGACGTCATCTTCTTCTGTATTTTGCTTGATTTGTATTTTGCTTCTTCTGTCTTTTGTTTCGTCTGTCTTTCACCTTCCCTATCTTCTGTTCCATTTCCGACCCTCTACAGAAGATAGAATTGTAGGTCTCCAAGCCTTCTTTGAAATCGTCCTAAGAGGATTTTAACCCGATAATCCTAATGACAGTTATGCTAATTATCCCAAGGTTGTGCAAAATGATTAAGGTCAACATCTGTTTAAAAATAGTAAAAGTAAGTATTCCTAGTGAGGGCACGCCACCGTTGCGAGACACATGTCCAGATATCACTTAGGATGTCAGGCTCATGACTCTGAAGGGCGGGGTGTCCAACATCTTTCCCGATAAACAAGATTCACAAATTTTATATGATTCATAATCAAAAGGATACAAATATCCTTCTTTATGCAATTTTGTTATTCTAGTTTCATTCATATGACCTAACCTATAATGTCGTAAATAAAATGGATTTTGGATACTTAATCTATTTTTCTTACTATTTATGTTAAGAATTGGCCTATCTAGATCTAACTCATACAAACCATTTGTAAGCAATTCAGATCCATAATAAACATCATCTTTATAAAAAGAACAATTGTTATTCTTAATTATAAAGACAAATCCATTCAAATCTAAATAAGAAATAGAAATGATGTTTCTTGTAATAACAGGAACATAATAACAATTATCGAGTTCTAATATAGGGCTAGAAGGCAAAGCTAAACTACAAGTCCCTATAGTTATTGCATCAACTCTTGTTCCATTACCAACTGGCAGATCCACTTCGCCTTTCTTCAACGATCTACTCCTTGTTAACATCTGCATGTTATTACATAAGTAAGAACCATAACCAGTATCTAATACCTAAGAATGTGGAACAAAAGTAGAAAGATTGATTACAATCATAAACATACCTGAGAGATAGCTTCCTTAAGCTTCTTATCTTTCAAACTAGCAAGATAAGATGGGCAGTTTCTCTTCCAATATCCATTAACTCCGTGTTGAAAACATGTCCCCTTATCATTGCTCTTCTTCTTGATTCCTCCTTTCGTTTTTACTACATTAGTAGAAGCTTTCTATTTCTAGTTGTTATTCTTGTTAAAGCCCTTTTTTTTGATCTTAGAAGAACTGACAATAAGTACAGAACTGGGTTCCTTCTTAAAACACCCTTCTGCAGTCTTAAGCATCTTCAATAGTTCAGGAAATGTCATGTCTTTCTGATTCATATTGAAGTTCATGACGAACTATGAAAAGCTCGAACTCAAAGACTGCAACACCAGATCAACACTTAACTCATGATCCATGACAAAACCTAATTGGGCCAATTTTTTAATATACCCAATCATCTTTAGCACATAAAGGTTGATTGAAGATTCTTTTGTCTTCTTGCGTTGAAATAGTTCCTTCGAGATTTGATATCTCTCTACCCTTCTTTATGCACCAAGTAACTCCTTAAGATGCAATATCATAGTAGGTGCATCCATGTTCTCATGCTGCCTCTGAATTTTAGGAGACATATAAACTAACATCAAATATGTAGCTTGCTCAACATCATCAATATAACGCTGATATTTCCCCCATCCTTCATTAGTTGCATCTGAACAATGTTCTGTTGGAGAAGGAGTATTAAGAACATACAGCTCCTTTTCTTGCCTAAGAACTATTCTTAAGTTCCGTAGCCAGTCTAAAAATTTTGGTCCAGTCAGCTTGTTGGCATCCATAATGCTCCTCAGTGTCAGGTTGATACTCATCTTCAAATTCAATAACCAAAAAACATAAAAGGAAATTATATTAGTTTATATCCAAAATCAAATAAAATAAGGACGTTAAAATTATTTGATTACTCCCATTATTTTAATTAAAATAATAGCCTTCACTATTACATCGAAAAATTATCAAATAATTTCTTAATCGGCTATGATCTTATTTAAAATTAATTGATCTTGAGATTACTCAACAAACCAATTAAAATTAAATTAGGTAAAAAAAACAACCTTTTCAATCACATCTCATATGACTCCTAGAACTATTAGGTGACACTTTTTGCTAAAAAATATATCACATATATTATTCCTAACCCTGGCTTTAAATCTACTTGATCATGAGTTTACTCATCCAAATCATATAATTTTAGTTAAATGTGACCCATTAATTTAATATAAAACTTATCTGGGTTAAAGTGACCTTGAGTTTACTCAACAAGTCAAACAATAAACAAAATTCTAGTTTTATTCTCAAATAAGGGAAGACAACTATCACGTTCATAACGTGTACTTAATATTTTATTGAGGGATTTAAAAATTTATAGTCTCATCAAAATAGTATAATCTGATTATATTTACAATTTCAAACATAATCTAATTATAAAAGAAATTATTTAAAACATTTTCTTGATAACAAATTTAATTTAATAATTCAACTTTTGAAAATTTAAATTAAGATCCAAAACCTTTCCTAATGGATTTTAATGGATTAAAGGAGTTAGGAGATATGACATTAAAGTGAAGGGCATAATTGGAAGGACAATCAAAGAGAGGGGTGAACTTGGAAGAACAAGACAAAATATTGTCTTAAATAGAAAGAAGAGAAGAAATCGTGGGAGAGAGAAAATAAGAAAAGAAAAATGTAGAGAAGAGAGAACGAAGAGAAGAAAATCGTGGGATAAGCTAGGAAAGAAGAAGAAAATGTGGGAAGAAGAGAAATCAAGCTTGTTTAAGGTAAGTTCATGCTTCTCTCTTGCTTAGGTAGCGAAAGAAGTAGAGAATGGGTTTGTGTTGGAAGAAAATAAGACCCATTTTGATTTTCGTGGGTTTTGAATTAGGGTTTTGGTTTTACTAGCTTAGATAGACTATGGGTAGGTTAAGTCTAAGTCCATTTTGTTATTTATCTTTATTTTTGTGATTATTGACTTTTATGAATTTACATTGGAATATTGTCTGAATAAAAATTGGTTTGTTTGAAGGGAATCAAGAAAATCTTACCCAAAAGTAAGAGGAAAGACAACCTTAAGTTTGGATTTTTGAGCAAATTAGGTAGGTAATGTATTTATAGTTATTGTGTAATTGGGTAAATTCTTGCCTATGTGTGTGTATATTTGATTGCTTGAATTTAATTTGCTTGAAATTGAATTATTATGAGTGCTTGAAAATGCATGATGAATTATGACTATGTTATACCTTGAAAAAGGTTATGACATTTTCAATTAAATGAAAAGAGGAAAAAGCATGAAAGTATGAGCATATGGTGAAATGAATTGAGCATGAATATGTGCCTTTGTATAGGCAAAAGAGGAACCATTTCGTTTGTCACGTGCATGTTGAGAAAAGCCTTCTCTCGGCTACCCGCTTGTGACGTATGAGTACTGAAAAATAGACTCATTTCGTTCATGGTGTAAACTTTGGTTTCGCCATTTCGTTCCATAGAACCCTCGAGCCATTTGTTTGTGCATTGCATTTGAATTGTGAACATGATGAATAACTAAATGTTATGCATGGATGGTTGAATATTCATGAGTTAATTTTTGTGATGTTAATTGCTTAAATATGAGTTTGGGAGTTTGAACTGTGGATGATTGAGTTTCAAGATAAAATGAAACATAATGATATACTTATATACATATGCTTGAATTTGTGGCTAATTACCGATAGTTATAAATATATTAGCCACTGAGCTTTGTAGCGCAATCCATATTTTTTCTCCTCAGGTGTAGAACAAGACGATTGTGGAACCTTGCAAGGCATTTGGAAACTCCAAGTTAGCTACATTTAGTAACTAAGTTGGTTCAATCACTTATGGGTAGCTTTAGCAGCATATCAAACACAAGCATTCACATGTATTTTTGTATTAAGCTAGCGATGAAATGTTGATATGAGATTAAAGCTATGTATGAACTTCAACTTGATTTAGCAATGAGATTGAGAATTGAAGAAGTTTCTTTTGTGTATGTGCATATGTATCTTGCTGTTGGGTATGTTTATATTCTTCTTTGTTGAGTTGTTAATTGTTGTTAGAGTTGGAATAGTGACTCTAACTTCCATGACTAAACTGTATTAATCTAGGCAAAATTAGAAAAATTTGTTTTCATGAAAGTTGTAGATTATCCTCTTAGCTTAGCAATGGTACAAAGTTTGTAATTTTTGGACTTTGGAAGAAAGTGATATGGCCTTTACACATTAACATCATTGGTGTTGGCAGAAGCTGTAGTGCTTTCCCTGACATAAATTGTGTCTTGCTTTCAATGATTAAACTGCACTGATATAGGAAGAATTAAACAAAGTTGTCTTCTTGAAAGTTGTGGCTTATCTTTGTAGCTTTCCAATGGTATAAAGTATGAAATTTTTGGACATTGGAGTCAAGAGATATGATTATTATAAGTTAGGAATGTTGCACTTTACGTATAAAAGCCTCGGGTGCGATCACAACAAGGAAAGGTGCGATCACTCCTCGTAACTTCTCCAACCTTAGGTGCGTTCACAATAAGGAAAGGTGCAACTGCACCGTAGGTCACACCTTGTAACTTCTCTAATGTTTCGTCACCTGAAGGGCCTTCCAGATTTGAACATGTTTGATTCTTTTGGCCATAACTTTGTCATCCGACTTCCAAATGATGTGATTCTTGAACCAATAGATTCCACATTCCTGTATCTCTCCATAAAAATTTATAGCCTTTGGTTTTGATTTGAAAAAGATTGATCAAAAGAAAGTGAGGACATCGGTTGGAAGAGTATGAATTGGTTATGAACATACTTGGTATTTTAATCATATCTTGATCTGTAGAGCTTTGAATGAGATATTCTTATTTCAAAATAAACTAAAGACCAGATCTACAATTGTTCTGAAGAATTCATTTTGAAATTTTGGTGTCTGACTGATGTGGACTTGCCACCCTTATGGGATGCGTAAGTGACATCGAGGCCTAACATGCTTGGTACAGAGCATGAAGATGAACCGATGATGGCTAATGCGATTTCATTGAAATAACCCCTACAAGGAAACCCATTCATGCTTATGACTCCAGGGTTAGAAACGGGGTTTAGCATTGTTTGGTATCAGAGCTTAGGCTTTAAGAGTCCTAGGGTTAGAATACGTTATGCTATGCATTATTATGGTATGTGACTAATAAGTGTTTAATTGTTGATATATTTAGTCATTTATACTTAGCGATTAATGACATGAAAATACTTAAGATACTCACTTTAATTCATATATGATTTTAGGTATAATTTGGAAGCAAATAAATTAAAGTGAGCCGAAAGCACTGCATTTGGGTTATTTTCTGAAGATCAATTTTTACTTGTCTTCATGAAGCAAGAAGAAGAAAATTAAAAGACAAGAAAAATGAAACACAAAGAAGAAGAAGAAATTAAAATAGAGGGATGCTACATGAACAAATCAACAGGCAACAGTGAGCACACAGTGAGAACTGCATTTAGCGCAGTTCCAAGAGCAGCGTGAGCTGCGTTTAGCACAGTGGATTGCGTTAAACGCAGACGAGGGCTGTGTGAAGGATAAACTTAAGGGGTTTTTGGCTAGGGATTGGAATGGGGGCTTAAGTATTTTTCGAGAAAGGCCCATGAAGAGCTAGGCATCTCGACGTCGGTTCAGAGGCGACATCAACGTCGATGACTCCGGTTAAGTATTTTTTTAATTATTTTGTTGTTTCTTTCTCTCATTAGGAATTGATTGTGTTATTCTGTGATAATTAATTTAGGTTTTATGTATTGTGAAATGATGAGTTTAATGTGTTCATTGAATCATAAATTGCATACCCATTGCTAGAATTTTGATAAAATCCAAAATTGTTATGCTAAAATTCATGTGTAGCGAATAATGATTCGTAATTATTAGAGATAACATGACCTAGGTTAAATGATGCATCGTATGTGATTGTTGCCTTGATTAATCAGTTTTCCTAATTTGTAATGCTACTGCCTAATTAAATCTAGAGGTCGTATCCTAGGTTGTTTAGCGGTTAGGTTTTATTAACGATCGTATCTTGATTAAACACTACTTAAGGGAAAACTCGAGTTAATTATTAATCCACGATTAATAGTTGCTAGGAGAGATTAAAGAATAACAAATCAATAAAATATGCTTAATTAGGTTGTAGGCCGAGATTGAACCAAAGAATTGGGTCCCTACCAAATTCCCCACCTTTATCATTTTTTGCATGTTTTCTTTAATTTAATTATTCTTATTTTATTTTCTTCTTTGAAAATTCAAAACCCCCCGTTGAACCTAAACATTGATTAATTTCCTCTCATAAGCTTTACACACGCTCTCTGTGGGATCGACCTAGACTCACCACTGCTATAGTAGTAGGTTTGGTTATTTTATTTTAACCAGCGTAATGATGCGCGATCAAATTTTGGCTCTGTTGCCAAAGAGTGTGGTGTTTTAGTTTTTATTTGTGATTTAATTGATATTTTGTATGTATTTGTTCATAGTTAATTTCTTTTCTATTATTTTAGTGATCTTTTCATTTTTTGTGTTTGAAAAAAGAATTCAATATGGGCAGAAGTAATTTCTTTTATAACTCATATTCTTAATCCTATAACAATGTTTAGACTGATCAACTTAACTTTTGTTATAGATGGAATAATCATTAGAATTACTTCCATGATAGTTTGCAAGATGTACAACAATTCTCATACAGATTAGAAGCTTCCTATAACGACTCCGTTGCAAGACGTACAACAATTCTTATACAGACTAGAAGCTTCATATCACGACTCCGGTCTATCTTTGGAAGAGTTGAATAATATTTTGAAAGCTAATATTTTACAAATGCAGCAGAATAGTCTATAATTCCAAAAGGATGGAGGGCAATTTCTAAGAAACACATAGCCTAGCACCCAAGATTCAGAGAGCCAACATGATTTAGTTGCATCTTTAGATGAACTTACTAATAATATCGCTGCTAACAATTTGCAATTTCTACAGGATATGCAACAATTACAACAAAATATCTAGCAACAGTTGCAAGAATTTCAACAAGAGACAAAAACAAGTTTGTTGGACCCCAAACTTTTGATGAAAATGGAAATATTAAAATGAATTTAAAGTGAGAAAGAATTGGTGAGAATGAGAATGAATTTAAGGAAATTTGATG
>JANITW010000235.1:65119392-65132939 GCA_027564335.1 Erythroxylum williamsii
AAAATTTTCAATTAAATTGTAATAATAAAAAATGAATTAATGATTATTATTATTATTAAATTATACTAATGCATAAACAAACGATGTCTCTTTGCAAAGCCAAGCCAGTGAGGACTATTATTATGAAAGCAGTCTTTCAAATTTTTTAAACAAAAACGACGTAGTCTTAGCATTGGACAGAGTAAGATAGAGGAGCATTGGACAGGTGATCTGTTCTCTGAGTTTTTGAAGTAAAAAACGTGCATCATGTCAGGAGGGGCACGTGGCTCTGGTATATGTTTTCGTATGCTTAATAAATTAAAACCCCCGCCCCGGAAGTTGGATGAGATAGTTTCTTCTCTCTTCTTCTATCTGCCCTCATATGGTATGTCTGCAAGCCAACGTTGGACTTATTTCCGATGACCGCTCTTTCTTCAACCCTTTTATTGGCAATTGATTAGTTTTGTTTTCTTCTGGTTCTGTTCACCGTCTTTGTGCTTAACCGGTGCACCTTTGCATCTTTTTATTGTTCATATTACATCAAGTTTAGGGCTTCATTTCATGTTTTTTTTTTGCCTTTGCAGGTTTTTCTTAGTCGGTTGTTTCATGGTTGAGGTGCGAACAAGCCTCTGTGGTTGTGATACTTCCTTTGGTATATGTTCTTAGCTACATTTTGAAGAGCTAAAGCATGGTTGCTGCATACTTGGGTAAGTGTTGGTTTTTGAGAGACAGAGGGCTAACAACGAAAATGAAGAAGGTTACAAGAATACAGGACTTTATGTTTTCTTAAAAACCACCAATTTATTCAATGCACTATATAGTTTATATAGAGTTGAAAATATAAAAATTAAATAAAATTTGCTGATATCAATCTACATCTTAACTAACTATTTTAAACAAGTAATAAAATACTAAAGATTTAGTCCATTGACTAATTATTCTCCAACAATTATTTAAGACATGTTTTTTTAACACTCCTCTTTGCCATTGTAATTGCAAATCTTTAATATCAAAATAATTCATCCTCTTGATCTTACTTAGTTGTTGTTTTTGCCTCTTCATTTCATGACTTGCAAATCTTCTCCATATTCCCAATTTGTTCACATTTTTTGCATTTGATATTAGGCATCTACCAACATTTTCTTTGTGGATGATTTGTTTTTTTTTTTTGCAATGTGGGCATTGTGGATATGAATCATCATTGTTTCTGTTGTTGTTGTCAATCTTGTTGAAACTCTTGTTTTTGTCTTCTCCTGAATTTTTTTTCTTTTGCTAACAAAGCACCTTGAATTGTTCCTTCTTCTCTCATCATCCTCCTTTATTCTTGTGTTTGTAGTGCATTTACTAATTCTGCCAAAGACATGCTTGATAGATCCTTAGCTTCTTTCAATGCGGAAATTTTAGATTCATATTTTTTAGATAAGGTTACAAAAACTTTTTGCACTATTCGTTCCTCAGAAAAAATCCTTACCTAATAACCTCACTTTGTTTACTATGACAAGTAACTTGTCGGAGTATTCTTTAATAGTTTCTAACTCTTTCACCTTTAGCATTTCAAATTCTCTGATCAATTTGAGCACTTGCATACTATTTGTTCTTTCATTGCCTTGGTATTCCTTTTTGAGGTAATCCCAAATATCCTTTTCCGACTCTAGATTCATAATTTTTGTGAAACGATATTTGAAACAGCAAAAACCAAGCAGGTTTTGGCTTTAAACTTCCTATTTTTCCTTTTTTGTGCATCTTGATCTGAGTCATTGTAGGATTTGTTGGTAATGGAAGCACTTCATAGTCTTCCTCTACTGCTTCCCAAACATCTATAGCATCAAGATGAGCTTTCATTCGAACAACCCAAACTTGATAGTTTTCACCATCAAAAATTGGTGGTGCACCTTGAGACAGTTGTGTTTCAATCCCTATTGCTTGAAGATCATTGTAATTCTTGTTGTAATTTTGGTTTGTAATCACAGGCCCCTCAAGACAAATGCTCTTATACCATTTTGTTGGATTTTGAGAGACGGAGGGCTAACAACGAAAATGAAGAAGATAAAAAGAACATAGGCTTTTATGTTTTTTGAAATAACCGCAAATTTATTCAATGCACTGCATAGTTTATATATAGTTGAAAACATAAGCATTAAATAAAATTGTTGATATCCAGCTACATCTCAACTAACTATTTTAAACAAGAAATAAAATACTAAAGATTTGGTCCATTGACCAATTATTCTGCAGCAATTATCTAAGGCACGTTTTTTCAACAATAAGCTTTTTTAGTGTATACAGTTATGTCAAGGGGTTGCTCACAGTGTTCTCTTAATGGATTATGTAACATAGAAAGATTTGGGCTTTGATTCTTGCTTCATTTTACATTTCTTCCAGTTCTTTTGCTCTCTTGACGAGGCTGGAATGTCAAAATGGAAAAGGAAATGATTGAAATAATTTTAAGCTCTTGTATTAAAATTTATTAAAGTATTTAAGAATGGAGGTATGAATGATTTATTTTTTTGTCATAGCTGTGAGGCTATGACAATTGGTGTATCCCGTATGCTCTATATTTGCTAATTCCAAGCTGTATGCACCAATTTCCATTTACATTTTGAGATGTTGCCCTAGAGTATGCTCCGTGGTTTTGTTTACTTTTATAATGTTCTTTCTCCATCTGTAGATGGTATATTTATCTGGGCAACTTTTTCGTGAAATGTTATAGATGTTAAACTATTTTACTTTCATCTCTTTTTGGAAATTGATTATTTTCTACAGACTTGGTTAATTGAAGTATGTTTCATTTTCTTGCATGGACTTACAGTGTAACACCCCACCCTCTCGAGACACATACCTGACATCTTGAGTGATGTGCGAATGCGTATCCCGCAAGGGTGGCATGTTAGAATGGTCAAACTCTCAAATTCTCAGCATAAATTTATTTTTTGAAAAACAATATATGCATATGTGGAAATCAGTAATCAAATTCGGGTCTATTCTTTTCTTTCATAACATCAAAATCACATTTATTATTACTACACTCAAGATCATTCTCATTTACAAATCTTTCCACTTGGCAAAGTTATTACAAAAATAGATATCTTCAAATATACATGTTACAATAATTGCAGAAGACTCAATTTGATACAAAAACAAGAAAATACAAATATAGACGCAAACTGATCCCGACCTTTACCTCTTACTTAAATGCAGTGGCTATACTCCTGTTTGGCCAATGGGGTAACTCTTCTGAGCTTGAAAAATATTACAAATTTTGGGTAAGTTTTGTGAACTTAGTGAGTGACCATCCTCGATAACTCACTCATCACATAATGCATACAATTCACATAATTCACATCATTTCATTAATAATCATATTGAGACACATGTATTTCATATTGACTTGAAACATATCTGACATTCAGGAAATCAGTCAAACTGCTCAAATCATACACATCAAATGCATATGTAATGCTTATGAGACTCACTTTCAATTTGTTATTGTTATGACTGAGTGCCTATAACTGTGCCGTATCTATTGTGGAAACCAGGTTTATTAATAAATATCCCGTATTCATTGGGGATATCAGACTCATTTTACATAGTGAGCCTTTGGTTCTTATACACTTTCTAAGCTTTAAGTTCTTTTTCAAGATCTGAGCTTTAAGCTCTTTTTCACATTGTGGGTTTTAAGTTCTTTTTCGGTGGCTACTCTGGTCACAATAGCCTTTATCTTTCATGCATTCGTGAAATGAAATGCATCACATTCACACCTTTTTAATTTGTTACTTATTTTCACTTTACACATGTCATCGGATCTTAGTTCGGAATTCAACATTAAAGTTAAAAATCACTTTTTCATTTATATGCATATTCACATTTCTCTTCGGAACTCAGTCCGACATTTAACAATCAATTTGTGTTTCACATATCTCGTCAAATTAACATATAAGGAGCACTTCTATTATTATTCATGCATTTATCAACTCCTCAAACATTTAATGTTCGGAATCAAAACAATCACATTTCATTTCAATAGCAATTCAAAGCAGAATTTTAAAACATAGCAAACAGTGAATGAGACCATCTAGGTCGATTTACAGTACGCTCCAGATTAGCCTTTTCTTCCACGTTTTGGAAATGTCTAAATGTGGACGTTTATCCTACACAACCAAATTATGAAATATACACATTGCACACACATTAATAACTTTGTATAATTATAAGCATTTATTTATGCACAAATGTGTATGTGGACTATGTACAATGCATGCTCAATGACAATCCTGGGTATATTATCAAATTTCACATCTTATCCCAATTCTCATTTTATAACTCAATTACTTTTCATTTCTTTGTTAGCATTCTTTGCTCTTATTATCAAATTCTCATTCACTATAATTTGCTACTCTTTACTCCTTTTCTTTGAATCACAACCTCAATCATGTGAATATCTTTATTCCCAAACAAACTCCTACCTTTGGTATTTTGATATCAACACTTCATTCACTAATGTTATTCCAACATTACAAGATTACACATCATCCAAACTCTCCTTTCTTCTTATAAATTTCTCCAAATTTCTAGACCTATGGGTTTATTTTCCATGATCAATTAGACAATGCAAACAAAGTAATTTGACAACACTTTCTTCTAAAACAATGTTCCCCGTTGTCTTAAGTTTCTAATGACATCAAAATCATTCAATTTGGTTTAGAAATCCGAAAGTTATCCTAAAATATTTTCAGACTGTTCTTATACTGAAATAGTATACTATACTCAACTTCCAACTAGAAATTGAAAGTCTTGGAGACTGAATTGCAATTTGAATTCTTCAGATAACTAGTATTCCTATGTCTCTAGTTTACTTAAAATTAAAAATTATCTCATTTTGGAAATCTACAGATCAATATATAACTGAAATACCCAATCATGTTCAGTGAAATTTTACAAGTTCATACTATTCTAACAGATTCCCTTACTTCCATTTAATCAATCTTTTTCAAATCAATTCATAATACTACCAATATTTATAGAGAGGTAGAATAATGTGTTAGAGACCTATTGGTTTAGGAATCAAGTCATTTGGAGGTCGGATGATGAAGTTATGGCCAAAATAAACAAACATGATTATGTCCTCAATTATATTGTACTTGTTTTGGAAAAATTGGCGTAACTTTCACTAGAGATATCAGATTAAGGTCATCTTAGGATGGTTTCAAAATATCACACATTCTTATACACTCAAACAGAACACAACATATACATTCATCCAACAGTGTACAGTGCCCAGTTCTCAATTTCAGGTCAAATTTTGGGACTCTTAAAGACAGAATTTAAATTAGATTTCATCATAAAAAATGTAGCCATATGTCTCTAGTTTAATCCAAACTAAGAATCATCTCATTTGGATAACTAAAGAAAAAGTTATGGCTAAAACACATAAGCATATACAGATATCACATTGCTGCTACATTTTTCAGATCAACTACCAATTTTGTTTCCAAATCTTACCCTAACACAAGTCATACAAAGATCATCTTTTCTACTCCATCTACTCCTCATTCTCAACTCTATTTCAACTCATCCATTAACACAAGCAGGTCATAAATGCAGTTCTATACTCATCAACTACCAATTCTCATTAAAACATCCTTTTCACAACCAATCCATCTTAAAAACATGTGTAGCATAACTTATAATTTCTTACTCATCATATACGACACCAATCATCCATAAAACAACTCCTAACCCATTATTTAGCATTTATATGAAACAAAGCATCAATATATATATATGTTCATTTCTTCACCAACGTTTAGCATATACAAATTCCTTGCCATGATCATTCAACCTCTAAAACATCTCTATAACTCATTACTCATCAATAAAAGCAAGAAATTTACATACTCTTCATCATTCACGACACATACATACAAAAAACATCATTTTATGTCATTAACCTCTAACTATCATCATAAATGCTTCATTTAACTAAACCCATGATATTTAACAAACCACTTACTTGATTTAGCTTCCAATTCTTCACACTCTTCAAGAATATCATAAATCCCTAACTTCATATACAACCCACGATCATCATCATCTTGAGGGTTGGAAGGTTTGGGTTTTTGGTGAGAATGAAAGAGAGAGCAAGGTGAAAGAGTAGCAATTGGAAGATGAAAGGGCTGGGTTCAACGTGAATGGAGATTTGAAGGATTAAAACTCATGAAGAAGAAGAAGAAGAGAAGCTACTAAAATGAAGGAGGAAACCAAAATAAAACACCAATAGCTTTTTAAGTGAGAAGCATTTGAAAGAACAAACAAGGGCGGTGGTCTTTCAATTAAAATTAATAACTTAAGACATGATTTGGCAAGTGACACTTGTCAATTGCCATATGCCCAATTTCTAAAGGATTAGACTATGTTCTTTCATTTAACTAGTTCAATCAACTTCAATTTCTACTCTAGTTGCCTCTTAATTTTCAATGACACTTGTCGATAAATCCTAAAGTCATTTATCAAAATTTTCATTGCCATTGGATAGTAATTTCTACTACCAATTAACAATTGTCTTGCCACTTAACATTTTTCTTAGTCTAAAAATTACCCAAATTTTCAAAAAGTTTTCCAAAAATTCTAAATCAAAATATACACTCTCCAAATCAATTTTCAACATATAAAAGACCACAATTCTCAATAAGAATCACATGTCACATATATAAATCAATTATACCCGGCAATTGTCAATGAATGCATATACAGTCATTTTAATGTGTGCAAAAATTCAGATTCACATGCGTGTATGCTAACAATATGCATGAGCATGAAAATACAATTTTCTTAATCTCTCATTGATCTCACACGTACCGTATTTTTGGATTCTAACTCTTAATATGGGAACGGGATATTACATACAGTGTGAAGATAGATCTTCTCTCAGATATAAAGATACAAGATAAAAACTATTTCATATGTTCTTCATCAAAGGAAAGGAAAAGAAAAACATCAATAAGTAGTTATTGCTCTTACTTTCGTTACTGTCAACTAAATAGCACTTCTTATCTATTTTAACAAAACAAATATGCACTTTCTAAGGGTTCAAGTTTAGACTTTAACATTTTAGAAAAATATATTTCTTGATAGATATGGGTTCATACATAGAAATCTTTATATTGTTTTCTGAATTCCTTTTATATTTTAGAAAGAAAAATAAAAAATGAGTCGTAGATCTTGGTTTACATGTCAATATGTCCAAGTCTCTAAGTTTCTTTCTTGCTCTTTGAATTAAATCGATGACATTTCTAGATACTCTCCTCATTCTCTGAATAAATTCACTCCAATTAAATTAAAAGAGTGGAACTAAGGTCAGGGCAGCAATATCAACAACATGCTTAATTGAACTACGATTTTAATCTATACTTCTAATTTAATACAGATCAATACAAATTTTGCTAAAGAAAGTTCATATTTATTTGATTGCAAGTGGCATTTGAAATAAATGATAGTGCTAATCATCTCTCTTTAACTAAATTGACAGATCTAACTGTACGTTAGTATATAATGTTGAAGTACTTAATGGTGGAATTTAAACTTCATCTCTTGATAAACATCCAAATGGAGAATACTTTATCTTTCCTCCCTATATAGGTTCTTTCTACTACACATATAGTTCTTTCGACATACAACTGGGTATTAATCCTTAATGCTCAAACACTAGACTAAACTAGACAGGGTTTAGATTATCTCTTCCTATTATTTTGTGCCTACTTTGCTCTATGAACATTCATTCATCAATTTTTTGTAGATCCCATTTTATCGAATTGATGGATCTCTATAGAATAGGATATACACAAAATAATAAAAATAGGAGATATGTTCCCAGACTAGATGACTCAAATGAGGTCGTAATTAAAAGAAAAACTCATGTATTGTAGCATCCCACTCCCGCAAGACACATGCTTGACATCTTGAGTGATATTCGAATCCGTGCCCTATGAGAGTGGCATGCTAAAACACTGAATCAATCAAAACTAGGTACAAATTTTTTAATACACAAACATATGCAAAAATCGATAACCAAATCAGGCTCACTTTATTCGTAAACTTTTTCAATAACCATTTGGGCCCATTACAAAAACAAACATTTTAGTCATAATGTCTTTACATTACAACTTAAATACATTTGTATACACATTGTATAGAGATTTCGGAATACATTATTTTAATACGAAATTTGTGGAAAATACAATTCAGTGCGAAAATAAAGACATACAGTGCAAATGCGAACTGATCCCGACCACTATCTTTTACTCACATGCAGTAGGTTTACTCTCGTTTGCTTAACATGGTATTCTTCTGAGTCCTAAAAAATATTTGCAAATTTTGGGTGAATTTTGCGAACTCAATGAGTGACCATCATCGATGGCTCACCCATTCACGTAACACATAATTCACATCATTACACATTTCACACTTCACATTCAATACAATTTAATCACTCATATTATGCATATGCAGTGCACATGAAACCCACTTTTCATTTGTTATTTTGTTGTGACGGAGTGCCTAAACTGTCTCATATTCATTGGATGGCTCATTACTAACTGTCCCTTATCTGATGGGGATAGGGCTCATTTTACATAGTGAGCCTTAGGCTCTTAATCACTTTCTGAGCTTGAGGCTCATTTCACACTTTGAGCTTTAAGTTCTGATCGGTGGCTACTTAGGTCATAACTGCCATTATATTTCATGCATTCATGAAATGGTATGCATGACATATATTCAGTCAATTGAAAGTGCTCAAGATTACACAATTATATTCACTATCACATTCTCATTCACCTTGTCATCGGACCTTAGTTTGGCATTCAACATTCAAGTTGAGAAAAAACACTTATTCCTTCCAATTTACATTCAATGAGCACTTCAATATCACATTGTACATTACAATCATCGGACCTTCATTGTCCGGAGTCAACACATCAATTCACATTCATATCATCATTCAGTAGTCAATAAATACAAAAATTCAAACAAAACAAATAATGAAATGAGACCATCTAGGCCTACTCACAGTACGTTCCAAATTAGCATTTGCTTCTAAATTCTGAAAACGTTTGAATGATGACATTTAACCTGCATAACCCATTTATGCAAGACGCACATTACACACACATTAATAATGGCATAATTATAAGCATTTATTCATGCTCAACTGTAAATATGGACTATGTACAACGCATGCTCAATGATAATCCCGGGTATCTTTCCTTCAATCTCTTCACAAAATCGTTCACATATCAAAACTCATCTCTAAGTATAATTTATACTTAGGTTTATGCCTCACTAAAACTATTAAAGTCAAAATTCATAATTCAATTACTCATCATTTCATTTATAGTATTATTAGCTCTCACCGTATCCAAATCTCAATCACTTTTATTTAATACCCATTACTCATTTCCTTTGAATCACAACTACAATCATATGAACCTCTTCATTTCCATTATACACATGTCTTTGGTACTGTAATACCAATAATTCATTCACTAATGTTATTCTAACATCATAAGATCAAACAATATCCAAACTCTCATTTCTTCATATAACATCTCGAAAATTCCAGACATTCTGATCTATTTTCCATGAACATTATGACAAGGAAAAGGGAAAATTTTGGCAACACTTCCTTCTAGAAAATTGTTTTCCTATCTCTTAAGTTTCTAATGACACTAAGATCATTTCATTTGATTCAGAAATATGAAAGTTATACTCCAAACATGTTCGAACTATTCCCATACTAAAACAATATTTTATGCTCAACTTCCATCCAAAAATTGAAAATCTTACAGACGTAATTAGAACTCCATTTCTTCAGAAAACTTGTATCCCTATGTATCTAGTTTACTTCAGATAAAAAAAATACTCCATTTGAATAATTGCAAAAAAATTTATGCCCAAAATACCAAAGCATATTCAAGCTGTGCAGGAAAAACTTCGCCTCGGTGAACCAGAAAGTTGGTTGCAGCGAACTTTGATTTTTTTCAATATTGGCTGCAATGAACCACAGATTTGGTCGCGACGAACTTTCATAGAATCTCGATTCTTCTCTCAAATTTTTCCATATTCTCACTCCCAACATCTTACACCTAACACATATCATACAAAAATCATCCTTTGTACTTCATCCATTCTCCATTCTCTACTCCATTTCAACTCAATAACATTCCCAAAACCATTCGTGATCTATATTTGATCATTAACCCAAAAACAGAATGTCAAACATATTCATTCATTCATTAATTCAATTCACTCATCCAAAGACCATTATAATGATCATTCCACCTCAAAAACATCTCTATAACAGTTTATAGGTCATTAATGATCATTCACAATGGCAAAAACAAGACCTTTACATCAACCATCACTCACGTTCATCATACACACAACACCATTTCATGTTATTTAACCTTTAACTATCATCATAAATGCTTCATTTAAAACAACACATGAAGAACAAAGTTTAACTTACATGTTTAGCTCCAAAGCTCCTTCAAATCACCGAGAAACCCTAACTCCTCCAACATACACGATATTCATCTTTTTAAGGTGAAATATGTTAGGTCCTTTAGCAATAAGAAGAAGGAGACAATGAATCTTGAAGAAGCCAATTGAAAGAGTTGAACAACATCAACATGAGAGGGTAAGGGTGGGATGTCGTGAGTGAAGAAGAAAGTAAATGAAGAAGATGAAGAAATGAAGCTAATGAAAATAAGAGACAATAGTAAGTGAAAGACCAAAGGTGGTCTTTCACTTAATCAATATTGTGATTTAAAACAAGTGGTGTGGTAAGTGACACTTGTTACTTGCCACATGTCACTTTATCATGGTCCTCTTGTGGTCTTTTAATCCACCAGTTCGTTTGTCTCCCATTTTCAACCTAATTTTAATTTGGCAATTGTCAATAAATCCCAACATCACATATTAAAAGTTCTACTGTCATCTGACATTTATTTCTACCACTATTCATCAATTATTCTACCACTGGGCATTTTTCCTAGTATAATATACCCTTAAAATTTTCAAAAATTTTCTAAATTTCACCAAAAATTCTAAATCAGTAAATATACATCCCAAATTAATTTTCAACACAACTAAATCCCAATTCTCAATATAATCACCATTCACATATAAGTCAATTATACCCAGAATATGTCAATGAATGCATGTACCGTCGTTTTTAATGTATGCAAAAATTCAAATTCACATGTGTGTATGCTATCATTATGCATGAGCATAAAATGCATTTTTCTAATCTCTCATTACTATTTTCTTAATTACACAAATCTAGAGTTCTACCCCTTAGTATAAGAACGGGATGTTACATGTATCTATAAAATCATGATTGATGACATAAATATTATTTAGTTGCCTAGCCATAGGCTGGGCTAGGCTTGGGTCAGGGCTATTGATAAAATGACATTGTTTTACTAAAAACAACGTTAGGTTAGGGGCTGGCCAAGGGTTAACCTGGGCAACCCTGGCTTGGGCCATTGTCATCCATACCCATTACTCTATTGAAACAATATATATATTTTAAAATCTTAAAACTTAATCAATTTTTAGATTAAATAGAATGAAATGATTTTAATATTGGTTGCTAAAAGACAAATTTGAGTTTAATATTTTACTCATAATTTTTATTTTAATTAATTGGAAGGGTCTAAACATAATCCAGAACTCAAGAAAAAATCAAAACAAAATTTATTCATTAACTTTAGGTCAAATCCTTTCGAGCTTAACATACTTAATAAAAGGTATACTTATGTTAGTGGGTCTTAGATGTTATTATGTTAGTGGCTAGTGGTTAGTGGTCAATAATAGGAGTTAGATATTTTAGCAGAACGTGGGATTGAATCCATTGTGAGTAATGTTTTTTAGCTTTATTGTTATTCTTAAGGTTATTTAAGTGTTGTACTAGAGTCTGTCATTTTTAAGCTGAAATAAGAAAAGTTCAAATTCTTCTACTTTTTTTTTCTTATCTCTCAAATCTTGTATTTTTGTTCTCCTTTATTAACAATCGATCCTTTATTCTATGCAGAATTGTGGTCACTAACTCATCCTCAATTAAATCCTTTTATGAAAATCTGAACAGTTTAATAGCAACTGTAGTAGTTATGCCAACATATCAACAGTAGACCCTAATGAATCAAATATTTTTGAGAATGAAAGATGCATAAATTTGACATCCTAGATTGTGATTATGAAAAAGATTTTAAAAAATGGAGAGTTGTTTCAACCAAACGCAATGTGATGAGTGAAGGAAAATAGACTCACAATAGAAAAAACTTCCAAAAAGAAACCATAGAAACAATTAACAGCTCAGAGAATTAGCTTGCCATACTATTGAGTGTGGTCAACGTGGGGTTCTCACCTTTGTCTAATTCAAGCTCCACCAAGTCTAGCTCAATCTCAAGTTCATTGACAACATCTTGAGGGTGATCAACATGTGTGTCAATAATGTGAACAACAAGATTTGAAACTGATCTTGAGACAGGATTATCAGCCTCCTCGGAGTGATTCATTGTTAACAAAAACTCAAGAACATGTTCCTTAATCATAGTCCAAGTTCCTTCCTCTTGGATACCATCCTGATAAGAGGGACTCTCATCTTGGAATCTCTGAGAGAAGAGATTGGCCCACTGGCGACAAGCCCAATCTTGGAACAAGGCCTAACGACACAGTAATCACCAAATTCTCTGTAATTCTAGCAGCCAATCTGAACGTATAATTGCTGGAAGGAGGACCATGGGAATTAACCATAAACACAAGTGCACCATCAATATGAGCACAAAGGGTCCATTGCTGACTAGTGCCAGAATGTCCTGGAGTTTCAAAGGAGGGCAAAGAACATCAATAAGGCATTATGCTGATGCTGAAAGTTTATGATTACTTTTTGGTAATTCTACATGATACCAACAGAACTCCATTTCTACACCTTCTTCAAGATCCCATTCTTTGTTGTAATAATTTCCATAGCCATCAAATATATGAGCTTTCTGTCTCACCATACCTTGCATACGGTGTGATTTAGAGAGGTGCTCCTATAAGGAGGTCTAGCATAGGATTCTTCTCTCGACAAATCCCCTACGGACTCTTCCCTCTGTAATCCCATTTTCCTTCTTGTAGCTACTTCTTTATATCCAATTCGATATAAATAACAAGTCAAATCGCTTCTGTAAGCTTTTGCTAAGACTTTTTCAACGTACCAATTTGAGTTTCATAACATCCAAAAACCCCTAAACACTTGGAGTTGCTAACATCTCATCAAAATTCCCTCCTTGTTAACTTCAGATAAGTTGAGAAGGAGATGAAAACAAACGAAACCAAAACTGCTTGATAAAATATGTTCACAACCACCCACAAAATGGGATAAGAAAGGACATAAATCAGATCTCTCTAGTAGTTGCTAACAAATCCAAGTTGTGTTGTGGACACTTTCGGAGGACAGACCTACGAACGCAAGAAGTAGGCTTTATTTTAATAATATGGTTGTTCTTAGCTAGTGGAATAATTTTATT
>JANITW010000235.1:65196704-65214689 GCA_027564335.1 Erythroxylum williamsii
CAATTTCATAAAATTCTAAAATCCATCATTACTTATAAGGAGGGTTGGCCACGAAATGGATTGGGTTGGAGTCTAAGCTCGAAATTTTAGGGTCGAGCCTAAGACCAATCAAGCTTAGGCCAGGTGAAGCTGAATCAAGTTCGATTAAATATATTTTTATTTTAAAAAATTAAAAATGATATCATTTTATATAAAAATTTTGGATTTTTTTTATCAAACCAAGCTAGGTAATTTGAGTCCAAGCTCGACCTGAAGCCTGATTAATTCAGGACAAGTCTATTGACTTTGGGTCAAGCTACGCTGGGCTTAGTTGGATTTTTTTAAATTTCTATTTAAAAGTGGTGCTTTCCGTAACATTATCTAAATTTCAATGATTATAATCACTAGAAAAGTTATAAACTACATATATTAATAATAAAGATCGCTAAATTAATCAATTATAAAATCTAGAAAGCTCAATTGATATATACTACAACTTACTAGTTAGTGTTACAAAATGTATAATTAATCAATTATACATTCTAGAAAGTTCTTATCAAAAGTTATATTTAAAATATTAAATAGTGTTTAATTTTGACAACGTTTTAGACTTACAAGTTGCTCGCTACACATCCGAACCCTATCAATGCACGTTAATTTAATTGAATAATATTATCTAAATTATACTATTTTCCAACATTATATTTGGTCCATAATATTGAAATTAACTTATTACATATGTGTTAAGTGGGGTGAGCTTTGGACAAGGGCTAGTGTAGGGTTGGGCTTTAGGGTATTCCTTGAACCCTTCTGTTAAGCCTGTCTTCTATATCTGTTTCTTCCCCTAATTTCTTTTTTTTTTTTGTAGGGTTTTTTGGATTTAAACATTGAGTCCTCCGCGCCTATAATTTCACAAACTACCAATCCCCCTCTGTTTAACGGTTTCTCCCAACGAACTTCGCAGGAATTTCTTTTTTTCAGTATGTCGTTTTGTTTCTTTTAATTCATTCATCATAATGTTTTGATTCTTAAAAAGTTTTAATAGTTTGTTTTGATATTACCGATTTGGACGAGTTTTAGCATCCTTGAAAGTGGTTTTGGTTGGTTTTGTCGCTTATTATCACAATTTTTGTTGTACAGGAGAATTTGTTGGATTAAATGAGCACCAATAAAAGAAACTCGGATTCTGTTAATTATGAAGTTGAAAATTTGCTAGAAACTGATAATGATAAGGTGAATTCCAACCCCATTAAGAAATTGAAGAAGGATGAGAGAAAAGAGGTTGAAATTGTTGGTGGCCATCATGATGGTAGTGCCACACCAGGCACTTCTTTAGCTACCTCTAGTTCAATGAAGCCTATGGAAAGAAGGAAGAAGAGGAAAGCATTGGACAAAGAGCGCCACCGAGTTGCTATTGAGGATGAACAAGGATTGAGATTGAAAGAAAGTAATGTAAGATTGAGTATTAGTGACACTAAAGCACAGGCTGTGGCTTCTTCAAGTAATAAGATACCTGCGTTCCATATTGACATTTTCAAAATCTTGGCATCTGCAGATGTTTCTGTTCTAGAGGCTGCAGTGGAGAGCTTGGTATGGGAGTTGACTGAAGTTCAGAAGGCATTTGATATGGTGGAGAACAAGGAATTGGTTGGGGGTGGATTGAAATTGGAAGCTGAAAAAAACGATGGGTTGCATGACTGTGCCCCTTCGTTGAGATATGCTTTGCGGAGGCTCATACGTGGAGTGTCATCATCAAGGGAGGTATGATTCATCTGATTCTATTTACGTTCTTGATATTGAAAATTCTTGTTCAAATTTATGGTCTATAATTTGTCCAAGTTGTTTCATGGAAAGAACAAGCATAAGATTCAATTATGGACTTTTGAATGCTTTCTGTTCTGCTGTCTCATTCTGGTTAATTTGACTTCTAAATTTTGATTATTAAAGTTAACTGATTTGGGCCAAGTTGCTATTGGTATTGCATTGTAGCCCGTTTTTACATTCTGAATACATCAATTCTGGTTGTTCATTTTTGTTGTTCTGCAGTTTAATTTGCTCTAACACTTATGAATTGTTTCACTTGAGACTACATCTTTGGATATGTTTGAAATATACACCAACTTTTGATGAATTGAACTTATTGTTTGATGCTTTATGATTTCTTTTCAAACATCTAGATTGTCTAAACATATAGATAGAATTACTAAAGCTTTATATGTACTAGAGCTTTATATAGTTTATTGTTAACTATTTTCTGTTTAATAAACAATCTTTGTTCTTTTACAGTGTGCAAGACAAGGGTTTGCAGTAGGTTTGACTACATTAATTGGTACAATTTCTAACATCAGTTTGGACTCTCTATTGAAGCTGATAGTTGAGTTGTTAATGAAGGGTCAGGTGGGTGAGGATTTTATTAATGTATTTAGTTGCTCTTTCTTCTGATAAAATTGTTGAAGTCTTCTTGTAACGTTGCAGAAAGTAAGGGATTGTCTTTTGGGTCACTTATTTGCTTATGGTGCCATTGCCCGCTCAGGGAGACTTACTGAAGAGTGGGTTTTTGATCAAAATTCATCCCTGATTAAGGAATTCACCAGCATTCTTATATCCCTTGCAGCAAAGAAGCGATATTTGCAAGAACCAGCTATTGCAGTTATTTTAGAGTTGGTTTAAAAGGTATATCATTTACGTAAATGGAAGCAAGTTTAACTATGATGCTTCATATGGTGCTCTTTATTCAAAATTAATGCAGATTATTTGACCAGACAAGCAGAGTGTTTTGTGATGCTACTTTTATTGGTGTTGCTTTATTCATTGTTTCAATAGGTTTTTGTTAATATTTTACATGTGCTAGTTCTGTTAGGGTGAATACTTCCATCTTATAAAATATTAACGGTGGAAATGATAAAGGATTGGTCTTGTTTTTACATTGTTATTCCTTTTCTCTTTGAATGGTGAGTGGATAGCAAGGGTTTTGAAGCCCTTACAACCTGCATTGTGGGGCAGGTAGGCATCTGTATTATGAGTGAATTTCTTGCCTAGTGGCTCGTGGTTACATTTGTAATTTAAGAAGTGATTGTAGGCACTCGCAGCCATTTTGTTTTCTACTTTCAATTTTTCAAATATTATACAGCGAGTAGATACTATAATTTTATTTGCATCATTTATTACTTTGCTGTAATTGCATATTAATCTAAATGATATAAACAGTTCATGGATGTAAATTGTTTCAACTTGCATATCATTTTCGGATTAATAACTTTCTATGAGGAGTAGTCTCTATACCTCTCTCATGCAAATTTTTTCTTTTCTTTTTGATGCTTCCGTGAAGACTTTTGGTGTTCTTTTCACTTCTTTTTGTTGTTGCACAAATTTAAACACAACAATTTACGATTTATTTTATATGATTGCTTTACTATTTCTGTATGTTATGTGCCTTATGATTGTAGTTGCCAAGTGAAGCTGTGGTTAGTCATGTACTTGAAGCTCCACAGCTGCGTGAATGGATTGAAGGGGCCACTGTTGTTGGGAATCCTGATACTTTGCTTTTGGCTTTGAAAGTCAGGGAGAAGGTTTCTGTTGACAGTGTTATGTTTGGAAACATATTACCATATCCTTTCAGCCCAAGTAAATTTTTTTCTCCTGACCATTTGTTCTCTCTTGCAAATTGCTTCAAGGTATGGTTTTAAGGCATCAATTTGTCAAGTTTTTAACTGTATCAAGACTGAATGCATGATAGTGTTTGTCATTTTTAATGTTAATATTGGCAGGAATTTACATTCTGCCAGCCTCGAGTTCACAGTTTATGGCGGGTTCTGGTAAACATTCTTTTGCATGACACAATTTTACAAGGTGAAGACATAGTGTCAGCTTCTAGTAATCAAAAGAAGCACAAGAAAAGTCGGAAGTCTAATTCATTTAAGGAAGAAGTTTCAAATAATATCCAGTCCTTTTGTGAAGTTGTCATAGAGGGATCTCTTCTTCAAACATCTCACGATCGCAAGCACTTGGCATTTGATATATTGCTACTTCTTCTCCCAAAATTAACCACATTATTTCTTTCTTATCTTATGTCTTACAAACTTGTACAGTGTCTGATGGATGTTCTTTCAACAAAGGACTCTTGGCTATATAAAGTTGTGCAGCATTTTCTTAAAGAATTGTAGGATTGGGTAGGAAATGACGTCATGAGACAGGTTGCTCTTGTAGTAGTTTTACAAAAACACAGTAATGGGAAATTCATTTGCATCACAAGGACAAAGACTGTAAAATCTTTATTGGCAGAAGTCAGCACAGAATCTGGCTGCATGCTTTATATTCAGGAGTTAATGAATTTATTTGTGAATGGTAGTCAGATGATAGATGAACCTTCGGATCAGAGTCAAACTACTGATGACAATTCAGAGATTGGTTTAATTGAGGACAAGGGTTCAGTTGGTGCTATCGGGAATTCAGATTTCTTGAAAACTTGGATTGTTGAATCACTCCCAAGCATTTTGAAATATTTGAACCTGGATCCTAAAGCAAAGTTTCGGGTGCGAAAGGAAATTCTGAAGTTTCTAGCTGTTCAAGGTCTCTTCTATGCTTCTCTTGGTTTGGAAGTGACATCTTTTGAACTACAGGAGAAATTTAGATGGCCAAAAGCTGCTGCCTCAACTGCAATCTGCAGGATATGTATTGAGCAGATCCAATCATTGCTGGCTAGTGCCCAAAAGTTGAAGGTATCATGTCTTCATGCAGGGATACATGATGCTAATGATGTTGGCTCATATTTCATGCGGTTCATCAACAAATTGCATAACATTCCTTCAGTTTCTCTCTTTAGGCCTTTGAATGATGAGGATGAAAAGGCATTCAAAAGATTGCAAAAACCGGAAATTTGGCTCTACAAACTGGTAATATAATCAATACTCATTTTGGCATCTTCAGATGTAGATTCTCTGAATGCATTATTTAGTTTGTCCCAGCTTCTCATGCCTGCAATATTTAGGCATTATTGTATCTTGGAACTATATGCACTCAAGCATGTGTTGGAGAGAGCATTTGGTGGGATTCATTATTGGGGATTGCAAATCAATCTTAATATTTATGTGATTAGTTAGCCATTGTTGAAACTTGTTGCTTGTTTTTATTGATCTCAATTGTGATTTATATTTTGCTTATTCCTGTTAGAATTGTCAAACTTTCTGAAGGTTTGATTGTGGCAGGAGAGGAGTCTTGAGGCTGTTCCTGATTTACATAGAGCACATTCTATCAGATGCTTGCTGATCCAGTTACTTCTCCAAATGCTACTTCAACCTGAAGAATTTTCTGAAGCTGTGTCTGAGCTTATTATATTGTGTAAGAAAGGCTATGAGTCCTCAGGTTTTATCGAGGACTTAGATGAAGAGTTGGATAATGATACAAATTCTCAGTTTATAGATGTGCTTCTGGATACACTACTTTCATTGCTTCCACAGTCATCAGCCCTCATTCGGTTTGCTATTGAGCAGGTATTTGCAACGTTGAAAGTTTAGTTTCCCTGTATGTGTGTGTATCCGTATCATTTCTATGTCTAGTCAATTTCAACTTGACTTTACAATTTGGTTATTCCTGGGTGCATAATCATCTTGTAATTTGTAGTTATAAGCTTTTCATGCAGCTCTAATTAGGTTTGAGCATCAGCCCACATGTCGTGTTCTCTACTTAAAACTGAATCAGTTGGCTTGCTAGGACGCCAACAAAAGTTCCCATTCATCTTCCAATTAATGTTCCATTAGATTTTTATGCAACCATAATTAATCTTGCTAGGTTTTCAAGTCTTTTGTTCGGGAAGTGACAAATGATGGTCTTATTCGAATGCTACATGTCGTTAAGAAAGAGCTAAAACCAGTTAGACATCATAGAGCAAATACTGAAGACAGATGATAATGATGATGAAGATTTTCTTGGAATTGAAGAAGATGAAGATATCGATGAATCTGAGTCAGGGGAAATTGGTGATGGTGACCAAGAGGGTGATGCTGACATGGATGATTCTGAGGCAGTAGGTGAAGTTGAGGAAGTTGGTAAAGAACTGTCAGAAGATATATATGATACTGATGAAGGAATGGATGATGATGCAATGTTCCGCATGGACTCTTACCTTGCGCAGATTTTCAAAGAGAAAAAAAGAATCAGGCTGGCAATGAAACTGCTCAATCTCAACTTGTTCTCTTCAAACTTCGTGTTCTTTCGCTGCTGGAAATTTACTTGCAAGAAAAACCAGGCAAGTACCTTTTTTTTTCAGTTTCCATATGTGTGGTGACGTCTGATTTTCAGGTGTAAAATTAGAAACAACGTTAGGGATTTTATAATTTTTTGAGGAGGTTGGATTGGTAAATGTCCATTTCCCGACATTCTTAAGAGAATCCCTTGTTTTAATTGGCAGAACTATGTTATTCATTTTTTCCTTTCCAGAAAATTATATTCTCAGAAGTTGGCTTCTTTGCTATTTCTGAGTTTCTTTCAATATTTATGCTTTGTGTTCAACAGGTGACCCCCAAGTTCTTACATTGTACTCCAACCTGGCACAGGCATTTGCAAATCCACGTACTATGGAGGTCAGCGAGCAGCTTGGACAGCGAATATGGGGAATTCTGCAAAAGAAGATTTCTAAGGTGAAGGATTTTCCAAGTGATGAAAGGGTGCAGCTATCCACTCTCGAAACTTTGTTGGAAAAAAGCCTAAAATTGGCGTCAAAACCTTTCAAGAGAAGAGGAAAAAAAAAACACTGCACATACTCCATCTAAGAAGAAGCAATCTGTTTCATTAAATCGACACAAAATGATTAGTTCCCTTGGTCAGAACTCGACCTTTTGGCTTCTGAAAATTGTTGATGGCAGACATTTTTCCGAGCAATTACAGAGAATTCTTGACTTATTTAAAACTGTTTTGATGGAATATTTTGAGAATAGTAAAAGGTCTCAGATAAAATCTGAATTTTTGAAAGAAATATTCGTAGAAGACCATGGGTTAGGCGCAATTTTTCTTGACTTTCTTTTGGAAAAATGTTGCAGTACAAAGTCAGAATTCCGGCAGGTTGAATCGCTTGATCTGGTGTTGGAAGTATTGAAATTGTTGGTTTCTTCTGGCACTGATGAGAAGGAGCCACTTTGCATCAAAAGAGAATTTGAGAAATTATGTACAAAGAATTGGTCATCTAGTAACGGTTGTAGTGACAAATATGCCGGAAAAGAAAGCAAGGCGAATTGCTGTGCTTAAATTTTGTGGAAAAGTCTTCCAGATGATCTCAACCAAATCTAAAAACACTTGGACCCGGAGGCTGTAGCCGCTTGTGAATCCCAGTTCGGTAAGCAACTTTTGAATCTGAAGTCCACATGAGTGCATTGTTATATGGAGTCACTTCTTGCAGATGCATCTTCAATTTTTGACCAGGGTCCAGTTATTAGTTAGGCGTTTTAACTTGAATGATTATAGAAAAGATAAAGTTGCCTACAGGCTTTTACAATCTATGTTATGGTTGCCCCTCAGCACAAGTTCTCCCATGAAGTGAATTGATAGATTACTTGTGGTAGATAATGTCATATAAATACCCGGTACATTTACTAGTTGTTTGTCCGACAACTCTCGAGGCTAAATTTTTTCACTTTTGATCAGTCTTCTTGTGTTTACTGAAGGAATTTGTTTCTTTATTCTCCATTACAAGCACTTGAAAAATTGCTGCATTACAATTGAAGTCCAGTGCCAATGTCCCCTCACATGTCTGTAGAGTCAAAAGGGTTCTACTTCTACCTACAGGCCTGCAACTCCCGCATGCATGCGCTGGTGTAATGAGCATGACATAAAAAATTGCACAAAGCCAAGATCCGACGGCTGTAGATGGAAGAAATCAAGCCAGGCAGGCCATACCCACCAGAGGGTTGCTTTGTGCTTGAGAATTTCATGTGTACTTTCTTGGATTTATTCATATTACTTTTTGAAGTTTTCGAGGTAAGTGGAGTGGATCCAATGAAGCTAAAAACAATGTATTACTGTTGTAATGTGTACACTACAGGGTAATTCCACCATTTGATCTTTCTATCATTAACCACCTAATTGACCTTGTCATTCTGACTTCCTAACCTAAAACACGGATTCAGTTCTCTCTTCAAAGACGAGCTTTTGTTTTTTACACTTCCGCCCCCCTGCACTTCCAACTCTACCAAAAAGCAGCCAACAAAACAATGAACATTGAGAACCCTCCCCTGTACAAAAAAGAAAACGGAAAGAGATTGAAATATTTCACAATGCCGGTGGCTTAAAGAAGTTTCAAAGCAAACAACCAGAGGTGACAAGTCACACCTTGATACAAATTCCACTTCCAAAATCAAGGCAGTTGGAAGACCTTAGCCAAGTCGTAAAGCCGTTGCGCTCATTCTTCAGTTCCCAGGATCTACGAATGTGCATCTTCTGAATCACTCCCTGAAGAGCTCCCCGAATCTGAATCTGCATACCAAAATTCCCAAGCAGTAATTAGCATTTCCTCGAGTAATTCATAATTCATTATTCTCGACACCATTAGAGAAGGATTGGTTCACACCGCTCGAGGAAGACGAGTCATCACTTGAACTACTAGAGCTACTAGAACTGCTACTGGCATGACCGTTGTCTTTTTCAATCTCTACAGGTGGGAAGCTGCTCATTGGCATATCATCCCCAATATCCACATCTTCATCCCCAGCCTCTCCTTTCTTGGGCTTCTTTGCCTCGGTTGCAGCATCCGTTCTATCGTTTCCAGCCACATCCTATCACAAGCAAAAAGATCACCAAAATACTGAATACATCTGAAAATTCGTATCAGCCCAATGAACAAAGAGAAACAATGTTGTAATGAACGTATATGCTACCTTGCCTTCACTTGCAGTAGTAGCAGCCGCATTGTTATTGACAGCCATCAAAGCTTGTCGCTTTATCTTGCTAACCATTTTCTTGTAATTAGTAACAAAGCGATCAAGCTCCCAGAGTGTCTCTGTATCAACAGCTTCAATATCAAGCTCAATCTCATCGCCTTCCTGTCTCAAATGTCCATTCCTCTTCCTTATTATCTGTACAACTTGTTCCATTTTCTCCTGAGGCAAACTCTGTAATCCAAGCCCTAATTTGTGCTTTTCCTCAAGACTCATCTCCCGCTTATTAGGATCTTTCGCTTTGGGCTTTGGCTGCTTCACTGGTTTCACAGGTGGGGCACGTACGGGCGGCGAAGGGGTCCGAACAGGCAACTGCGTGCTTGACTGCTGTTTAGGGATTTGATTCGACCCACTTGCCGTAATTTGCTCAGATTTCGCCGCAACAGCTTGTATTGAATTTTCATGATTATCTTTCTTCGGAATATGATCCCAGGAACTCGCTTGCACCTCTTGTACATGTTCTTCCTCAAAACCTTCATCAAAGTCCCCAACTTTATCCCGAACTGGCCGGAATAATTCCTCAAATCTTGAAAGAAACTGCTCGGCAAGAACATACACTTCATGACCCTTAGGGTTATATCTCATCGCGTTATTGAAAGTTAATCTCACGTCTGCGGCGAAATCATAAGGGGAATCGTACAAATTCTTCCCCAACTTCGATTTCACCGTACCCAAATCCATCGGATTCTTAATTATATCGTGGTAATCATGAAGCTGCAAGCCCACAACATCCACAGGCGTATTGAAGATGTACCCTAGCTTGTGTTTCATCAATTTCGTCAAAATTGGACCACACTTCTTCATTAATTGACCATTCTCAGGGTTTGTTCCCTTCACGCCCGTCCCAAAATTCGTTGCTTGGAACGGCCTTTTGTTGCCCGAGACCTTCTTGCTGATGTTCGGGGTTAGTTTTCTAGCGTTCGTGAAGTTGGATCCTGAGCGGATCTGGGACTCTGACGCGTTAATCCGATTCTTCAACACCCGAATCTGCTCAAGCTCGACCACCAAACGATTCTTAAGCTCCACCAACTCTTTCTTCGAGTAATTAGCGACGTTGAAAGTGACGTAACCGCCAGTGTTGAAGTCGCTGGCTCTCCGGTGGTGGTTTATCGACGATGCGTCGTCCGAAGCCGCCGATTGAGTTATGGCCGGAGGTTCTTCGACGTCGTGTAATTGTTGTTGGAACTGACGTTTCTTGGAAAATTTAGGGTTAGGGTTAAGGTTAGAGAAAGGGGCTTTGCCCATGAAATTAGCGCGTGGCTGAGTCCAATCTGGTTCGTTCCGATTGGCTAAAACGGCAGATGCCATCGTCGTCTCTGTAGTCCACCAGTCAAGCTCCTCCCCAATTCAAGCGAGAACATTAATCGGGTACCGGAGTTGACCCACGCGCCAGATCGAACAAAAAACCATCAAGGGGGCAAAGGCGTAGATGAAGGGGTTAGGGTTTGTGTGGGATTACCCTGATCAAGAGCGAGGAGGAAAGGAGACGAGGCTCTCTTCTTAAAGGCGAGCAGATCTGCCCGTGACGTTTACGGGCAAGATCTGGACCGTTGATTTTAGTTCGCTTGTAGATCCTATGCCCGAGAGACTGACCGGGTGATCTGGCGCGGACGGTTGAGATGGTTGGATTTGGACACGTGGTAGAATTAGGGCCGTGGGATGCGGGGGAGGATTTTTATGTGGTGCGTTGGGTTTGGAGGTGTATTTGGGGTGAATTTGACGTGAATTTAGGGTTTATGTGGAGAGGGTGTATGGGGGCCCAGATGTGAGGGAGATGACGTGGAATGAAGCCAACTGGTGGTTTGGCGTCGTGAACGAGAAGCTATGCGCATGTGATTTGCGATTGCGAAAGCCAAAAGCAGCGCGTGTACGTACATCGCCGTGTCATTATGAATTCATGATTTAATGAAAGCTAAGTAAATGACCTAATTATCCTTTTCTTCTTCGCGGATTTACACTCTTTTAATCGGCGATAGTACGCTTCTGTTTCTTTACAACTATATAAATTATTTTTTAATTAAATTTTTGTACAAATAAAAAACTGATAATTTGTTACAAGACAAGACTTGGAATTCCGAAAATGTATTGTAATGTTTTAGAATATTAGATATAATTTTTATTAAATATTTTTAATAAATATCATTATATAATTATTCTATAATTACAATGATACTCACTAGAAATCTCAAATCTGAAAAAAATTTAGTAATACAGTAACTTACCCTTAACAAGTGTAAAGATTGTTATTTAATAATAATATAATATATAATAATTTATGAATATAAATTTAATCAAATTTAAGTAAAAATTTATTTGTAATTTTTTAATAATTTTAGATCAGAGCAAATGCCTCCGGATGAGACTCATGGTTGTCGTTGAGTGAGGGCTATCTTTGTTGTTTAATATACAGAAGTCTTGAATTCTTGAGAGTATAAGAATAACGAAGAGTTTGAAACTTGGACAATTTAGGGTTTTAGTGACAATGATTCTTATCCCTAAACATTTGTCCTCTGTGCAGGTCTTTTTTGGTGGAGTCATTTCATAGTTTCTCAAGGCAAATATAAGATTCAAGGTACGTTGATTGATGATGATACCATGAGCTAAATAGCTTTATTCATCTTGTTTTTTCAGCAACCAATAAAGTTTTTTTTTTTGACAGGAAGGTTATATATTTAAATTATGAAATATTTGTTTAAAATAAAAAAGACTGTATATAATATACGACCCTAATAAAACAAAGAGTCTTATGTATTAACTATTAAGACAACTATAAAATATTACAACATAAAACACATAATAAAAATTAAAGAAATGATAAGATATTTTCCAAAAAAAAAATGAAGTGATTATTTTGGTGTGAAATTGAACTTACCACAAAAATTATAAAAAAAATAATGATCATGGTCAACCTCTGGTACAAGGTAAATTGAGAAACTTAGATCTTAATTGAAGCAAAGAATAAACTAGTAGTTTAATTATTTAAATCCATAGTCAAGATTAAAGTAAAGGTGGCAAAATTAAGAGTTAATTTAAGTTATGTTAAAATGTAAAGATTAGAAAGATTTAATATTACGCAACCTTATTCTTAATTAGTAAAAAAATTATTTCCAAAATTTTATATTCAAGAGTATAGTTAAGTTTTATGTATGTATAATTTTTGGGATCAGATTATTTGTTCCATTTTTGCTGTTCCAATTCTGTTTCAAATTATCTTATCTACACATTTATATGAGATTTATATAAATATGTGGATGAGATAATTGAACCAACATTTGAATAGCAAAAATAGAAAATTCTTAGTACATCATCTTCCACGCAGTAATGTTACGATCTGAAGGCCCTAATGATCAGATGTTATTCCAACCTTAACAATTAAAAGCAATATTTTTTTTTTTTTACATAAGAAGAACCTAACACGTCCGAACAAAGTTGAAATGTTCCATTCACCTATCACCCAAATTTTAATCACAAAATGAAAGGGACATGCGTGTCGGCTTGCACATATTTCAAGTCCTACTTGACCAACCTCTTCAATTTCGTGTGCAGCCACGCAGCGTCCTCAGTTGGACTAGGGTTTGTTCTATTCCAATTCTTGAACCGTCCTGATCTACAGAACAAAACGCGAAAATGGGTGCGCCGTACTCTCTCCTTTGCTCAACTCCATGGGCTTTGATCTCACTGTTTCTTGTATTATGACGCGAGCTCACCTGTAAGTAAAAAATGTTAGCCCAGTTTGTTGGTAAGAACTAACACTGGAGTTAGTACAAATGTATGAAAGTAGTAGTACTGATGTTTTACTAATTCTAATATCAAATAGTTTCAGATTGAATGAACTATCAAATCCAGGAGTTGGTGAAAGATGGGATGGTAACTGTGATATTTTATGTCAATAGGCCCATTTCTTGGACCATGAAATTGATAGAGAGTATGTGTTGGGACTCCAGACTTGGGTTCGAAGATGTCCCATGTTTCTTGTCCCTTAAGTTGTCCATACATGCTATATGCTGGTACAATCCAACAACATTCATCTAACACTGAAAGAGAGAACACATCTCCATCTAACGACTCCTCTCCTTCCCAGCACTATATATATGGCAAGGTATAGGTTCGTCAAGTGGTGGATATCCACACATCAAAAGTGTCGCCAGCTTAGTTTGTGTGGTGGTAGAGATATCTTTATCTAACAAGACTGTTGGCCAACACTAACAACATCGTTCAAGTCTTTTTCTTGACTTCCAAACTGAGATGATCGTGTTGGGAATTTGTAATAAATTGTGGGTAATGTGTTTTTATAACCCAGTAAGAACAGTTTTAAGCATAGGAATTGTACTAAAATGAACTGTTATTTGAGATTCTGATGAGTGATATGTTTTGGTGGCAACTCTTTTTCAAGTTTCAGTGGATAAAACCACAGTAGCATACATCTTCACTTATATTTGATCAACTTTACTTTTTCAATTGCATTTACTCTCTCTGGGTACTGGCAACAATAAATGGCATCTTTCTTAGTGAAAACGACTTCGATAAATTAACAAATGGCAGAGCAGTGAACTAGCTGATACAAGGCAAAAAGCTGAGATTACCGAAAAGACTGTGTGCTTGTGAAGGAAAGAAACCGTGATAAGCCTGTAACTTGTGACAATGATTGCCCATCAATCAATCTGTCTGTCTACGTGAATGTGTTTTCCAGATTTAGACCGTGTTTCAATTTGGCTTTAGATTATTATTTTTCCTCTGGGGTTTGGTTGTTCAGCTTCTGCATAGAGAGTTTCAAACTAATTTGTGTTTTACATGATGTGATTGCTGCTTAGGACAAGCTGACATCACCTGAGAAATTACTAGAACTGGATTCCTACTTTGTTCCAAGCAGAGAAGAAAAAATCTAGGATGTGGATACAGTACAGAAAAGCTATCGTTTTCTGGCCAGTTGTCAGCTACATATTTGTTTTTGTCCCTGGAAAATAACAGCATGAAAGGGTGTTGTCCTTGTGATGGCGAGAGACGAGGTCATGCTTCATCGAAATCCTTTTAAGAAAAAGGGATAACATGAGAAGTCATCTTACTCATTTTTATTTGTAAACATCCAGGATCCTAATTACACTACCAGACTAGGACATACATCCATTGCACGTGGGTCACGCTTAAGCAGTAGTAGTACTGATGTTTACCTTTTCTCCATGACTAATGCGATCTGTTGCCTTCTCCATATCACTGAAAGTTTTCCCAGTAGGGTCAGAAACGATTAGCCAATAAGCCAATGAGCAATAAGTATCTGGTCCACATCATGTAACTTAAGAAGCTCTTTACCAGTGGTTCCTTTGTTGTTTCTCTTGGGGAAAAAGTTTTGATTCTTTCAGCCGCAATATATACTTTTAATTCTTCTCATTCATATCCTGACTAGATGGCTGTAACATAATGTAATAAAATCATGGAGACTGCTTGATTTCATTCTATTAGCCTGAGGATATAAACTTTGGGAAGCATGCTTACTTCTCTACTCTTTCCCTTTCATTATGTGAAAACATATTTAAATGATCACCTTGGCAAAGAAATGCAAAAAGCTAATATAGACCCCACCTAACCCCTTAAATTATAATGTATAACAGCTCAAAAGCGGCTAAAGCAAACTTGATTCTTTGTGCCTTTTCAAACGTATAATATCGGGTTAGATCAAACGTTGTGTTTACATTTGAGAAAAGAATAACTCTGCGTTGAAATTCTTCTGATCAGCCACTTTGCGTTGCCACTTGCAAACTGCAAGTTGATTGGGAACAAAACCTTGTCTGCTAAAATTGTTTAGAATAAATCTAACCCATGAAAGCTTTCATGTAACTTGTTTCTCAGCACCCTTTTCTTGAATTGCAAATAAGTGTTATGATTAAACTATATATTCATTTCCAGAGAAATTATCACGAGTAAAGAGGACTTGATTCCTAGAGAGAAAGACAAGATCGCAATTGTATTGGATACTGATCTATGTATGAACTATACAAGATCAAGCAAACGACTTTACTTCTTATAGAACATAAAGAACATTTTAAAACAGTAAATTAACTTTATACAAAACAAGCAATTATGTGGTGAACACTATAGAGGGGTCACAACAGCACTCGTCCAAGAGGCAGCAACAACATAAAGCTGCAAGACTGCAAAAACCAAAAAGAACATGTAATCGTTAGACAAACTTAGATGAAGCATAAGTTTTGTATACATCCACAACTTCTTATCATCAGTCAGCACGCAGTACTAATGAGAAATATGAAAAGAGCATGTATATATACCATCCTTCAATACAGCCTACTTCCTTCTTTGGTTGTGGTGGCGGTGGTGGTGGAGGCGGAGCATAGTATTGTGGTGGTGCCATTACTGATGGCGGCTGTCGATGACCTGAATGCCATAAAGCATTAGAAGTATGAAAACAGAAAATCCAAACATCTGAGTATATAGGAAATATTGAAGTACAAGGCAATCAAATATGCTCCGTGCAGAGATGCAATGTTTCTGCAATGATTAGAAGAACATACAAGTTTTGGCCTTTTAAGGAAGACAAAACATGGATTAGTTTGCCCATTCTTGATTACAAAGTAAAAATTTACCGTTTCTAGATGGAAATTTTGGCCATTCAACATGCAACCAAGAACAAAATCAAAGAACGGTTAAGATCGTGCAAGATATAGTGAACGATGCTCAAATTCTCATGAGGAAAAAAACATCTTCAACACAGGACAAGATGAAACATGGCAATAACATACAAACTTTAGGAAGATAACACTATAGTGTCACTGAAGTTAACGCTAACACCTGGGGGAGGGTAACCATAAGCATACTTGGGGTCGTCCATGTTCTCCAGACAAAACAAAAATGAAACAAATTGATTGATTTAATCGCAAGTTCCACTTAAGACATATTATATGAAACGCAAGCTGAGGGAATATGTTATGCGGAAAGGAACCACATAATTTGTAAAGTGCTAACCTTATCCTTTGGAAGAACTAGAATATGTCTTTTCTAGACAGCCATCATGTGATGCTGTGGGAAGAGAATAATAAATGGCAGAAAACGATAGTTGGTACTTTAAATGTAGTCTTTGAAGCTTTCCTTAAGAGCAGCCTTAACACCTGCATAGATTAGACTCTTGAAGTTCATCTCCATTTCTGTTGTAATCTAGAAAGGTTTCTAAATGTTCCCTTGCACAGGTTGAGCAGGTTAGGCAGGTTGGCTAGCTTGGTGGATAGACTCTTTAGCCAATGAGCATTATGCATTTTTTTTTCCTTTATTTACTTCCTTAAAGAATTTAATGGAGATGGTACATAAATTTGATACAAGAAGGTTGTTAGATCAAGTGAGATCCGAATTGATAATTTAATGGTTTTTAATGAATTTATTTTTTATGATATCAATAGTTTTATTACAGTGAAATCAATCAATGTGTAAAAGATTAAGTTCAATAGAAGAGTAAAGTCAATAAAAGAGCCAATTAAATTAATTGAACAATCAGAGATTAAAAAATTAAAATACAACCCATATGCATTCAAGAGAGTTTCAAGAAAATTCAAGTAAAAACTCAAGAACAAGAAAGAATCAATCACTTAAAGCTATAACAAATTACTGTAATTCTTCTTGTAACTTTATCTTGGTCATCCAATGATCAAAGAGCTCTTCATTATATGCACATAGTGTATATACTTTTTGTAATTAAGAATAAATTTGGAAGATTTTAAATAAAATTCTTTTCACCGATGAAATACTTTGTGAGAAACTTTTAAAATATTACCTAAAGTTAAAGTTTTTAAGTTGATTTATATAATGGTTTAGCTAGCCTAAAGGTTTTTTTTAGAAATTAAAATTTTTCATTAAATTAAATCTAATAAAGTTACATAAAGAAGTCTTAGACACATGCCTAAAGCTACTTAAACACAAAACTTCAGAGATCCACGTTACATGACGTCATTCCAACTTCACCTAAGACTTTTAGGGTAAAACGAACCCCAACTTTCTCGAGTCTTCGAAATGTTATTTGATTCAGACGGTCGATTGGGGTTGCAATTGGCGATGTGGTGGTGCCTTGGAGGCGGAGTTTGCAGTGGCTCCAGGTGACAGTCTGTTCTTCCTTCTTCTTCCATTCGACTCTTCTTCACAGATAATCAACTCTCTCTCGGTCCTCATTTAGAGATTAGGGTTTTCTCTAAGAAATTGTTTCTTTTCCGAGGGACTCTTCGTGGGCTTTCAATGGCTCCAAGGGACCTCACGTTGTCCATTCTACTTCCAATTAGTTGTTCTTTACTAGTAAGCATCTCCCTCTCTGAAATCTTTTAGAGATTATGGTTTTGAATCTCTAAGAAATTTCTTTATTTCTAGAGATGGAAGGAGACTCTTTGTGGGCTTAACTGATCTTCAGTGACAGTCGAAAGAGGAAGATGAGGACTCAGGTCAATTCCTTTTTCATGAACTAGTCTATTTCTTCTTTCATCGATCACTTTGTCGAACTGGTATGTCTAATCTGATATCTCTGGTCATAACTTGCTTCCCTATAAGTTTACAGGGACTTCAACATCTTCCCCGAAAAAGAGGATGAGATATCCCTATACAAGTATGTGTTTAATTGCTTTCATACTTCTTTGAGAAGATCCTCGTTTGATTTAACACAATACAAACTTGTGAGTTTGAGCAGTGTTCCACATACTGTGTGTTAGTAGTGTGCCATAGGCTAGATAATTGTGATTCATGTATTAACATTATGACTTGTTAATAATATATTATGAGGTATTCCTTTTACATATACATGTATGTCGTTTATATAATGTGATTTACGTTCCATGAATAGTATTAGGCTTATGTCATCAAATATGTGACTTGATAGTAAAACTATAAGCATTATAAACACTATTCTAAACTGTCCCTAGTCGTTCGTTATTGGTGAAACAAAAATGAATCAAGGCTAGTATGTGTTCTGATTGATGATCACGTTTACTAATCATAGATATGAGTTATCAAATCATAAACAGAGATATATGTTAGAGAACATATATTGGACCGACCCACAAAGAGAACACTACATGGTTTCATGTCATTAGTGATTCTC
>JANITW010000235.1:65217845-65238894 GCA_027564335.1 Erythroxylum williamsii
TCCTTTTCTGCTATAGCTAGAGCTCCATCCAAGGGGTTTTCTGCCAATGCTTTTTAAATAGAATAGAGTTTATCCCTAGAAAATTCAATCTCCTTAGTAAGATTCAGTCCTTTCTTACCATTAAGAATCTTCAACTCCTGTTTCATAGCCTTGAGCTTTTGGATAAAAATGTATTACTTAGTCCCATAACATTCATGCTCAAATCCCTTCTGTATAGCTTATTGACAACCCTCCATGTTAACCAGAAAATTAGTAATCTAAGGGGTGTTGGACTTTGTAGGAGGTGAATAAGTCTACTATCTTTATAAGAGTGTGATCTTAGATACCAAGGTCCAGGTATTTTGTTGAGCTTCTTGAGAAAGAATTTAGCCATTTCACATTTGCCAAAACTCTATCCAATTTTTTCTTGATGTTTCAAATTGAGCTTTGTTTATTCGTCCAACTAAACTTATAACCTTCTACTTTTAGATCAATAAGTTCCACCTCTTGCATACAGTCAAACATATCCAAGAAGTAGTAGAGTAGGTTACAATATCCTTCAGCCTTGACTTGTATAAAGTAGTGTTAAAATCACCACACACCATCCATAGGGAATTTACTGAAGGCTTGATCCTTCTTAAGCAATTCCATAGGTTATTTCTTTGGAACACAGTTTTGAACCTATAGACAAAAGTAGCTAAAATCCAAAAATTTTCCATTTTGAAATATACCATAATATGAATGTACTGTTGACTAGATTCCAGCACCTCAAGTTTCAAAAAGTTACTATCATAAGTTATAATAATCCTTCCATAAGCATGACTTTGATGGTTTGTAATAAACTGCCAGTTGTTGCCCAAACAACCCAATTTATTAAGATTTCCTTCTCTAATTTTAGTCTCCAATATACAAAAAACCCATGGCTTTTCCTTTATCACAAAATCCCTTAAAGAACAAAGTTTTGAAGGATTATTTATTCGCACATTCCATACAATCAAAGTCATAATTAGTTAGCTTTACCTTTAGAGCTTTTCCTATTGCTCCTACTACTTTTCCGAGAGGTGATCTGCTCAAACTGCTCCTCGTGATTAATTCCTTTTCACATATCAACTCTTCAAAGACCTAGTTCATTCTGATTAACCTTGGAATAGCCTTCAATTTGATTTGTGCCAATAGATTTCAGATCATTTTCTTTTTTATTCAAAGTAGGCTTGCAGAAATCTTCTGAAGGATTTTGGAGAATTTCCTTTTACTGAATAGGAGTTGTATTTTCTCCTCCAGGGTATCTTTCTTAATGTTAGTGGAGTCATTTACTATCAAGACCATATCTTGATTTGCTACTTCTTGTTCTATCTCTTCCATCTCCTTCGAATCTTTAGTCTCATTCTTTTCTATTCCCATTACTTCCCAATAATCACCTTTGATGAAGAGTTTTGCCGTTAGTTTGCATTCCTTGCCTTGTGCTTTAAGGGAAGGTTTCCATTGATAAGTTACCATGACTCTATCTTCTCTAAGAGAGTTTTCATCCGCCAATCTTAGGATCGGAATACTATCCCTCAATTCCTTGCCCAAATCCATACTCACACATAATCGAGCAAAGCCAACTCTTTTCCTTAATATAGTATTTCCATCCATGCAAATTGGTTTCCCTAAATAACTTGCAAGCATACTTAACTCTTTTATAGTCCAATACTCTAAAGAGATATTGTGAATATTCACCTATATGGGAATGTTCTTCATTATTATTTTTTCAAGCTCCACCCCCTGCTGAAATTTTGGAGAAATAGAGGAAGTTTGAAGATATGCCAAGGACTCTCTTCTATAACCTTTTGAACTTCCGATTTTGAAGAAAAGGTAAAAATTATGTTGTCTTCTTCAGTAAGCATTACCTCCATAAGCCCTCTTCCTTTCCAATTCCTCACAGTGAATACTTGTATTATTGGAAATGTTGGCCTTTTTTCCCTGAAGAAACCCACAAGAATTACTTCCCAAATCTTAGCTCCTTGTTGTAAATCTTCCAAACTAGAAGCCATCATTAGTTTACCATCCTTCTTTATAAGAGGGGTTGAAAACCAAAGAGGAGTCTGAATTATCCCCAACAACCTGTTTCCAAGTTTTTCTAGTTCCTTTCGCATTGTCACCTACGGTAAGGTTAGCTCCTTTAGGAGAAAAGGTAGCCATTGCAAGGGTAAGGGTAGTTTTAGAAAAAGAAGAGGAAGAGGAGGAAGGAAAATCGAGTTTAGAAGGGGAAGGCAACATAGATTTAGGATTCGGGTTAGGGTAAGGGTTTGGTGGATTTTTCTATTATATGGTTGAAATCAGTGTTGGAAATCTGTATCCATATTTGGGAATGAAATCTGGTTTTTTCTGGTTTGTAGGTTTGCAGATATGGGCAAGATCAAGAAATCTGAAGAAAGAGCAAGTTCTTTCGGTTATTTTGCTGTGTGGGAGATATGGGAGTGGCTGGAGAAACTAAGGAGGGAATGAAAGAAGAGTTGACAGGTTCAAGAGGTGGAAGTCCTGGTATATTCAGGTGACGGCCATCAGAAGAGTGGCAATGACGATTAGCCTAAAGTTTTGGATAGGCTAGCTAATGGTGAGTTTAAAAAATTACCGAGAGGGTGAATTTTATCTAGTTAAGGGTTAGACTAATTGAAAGATAAGTAAGAGGATATCCAACTAGTCGAAGATAGGAAATCAACTAACCAATAGTCTGCATAAATTAATGGTTGTAATATCTAATTAGCTAAATGTGTGATTTGTACCTCAATATTTCACAAAAATTCGAAATAAGTCCTTACCATCATCTCTAGTTAAGTTTGCACTCTAATGTTAAGTACTCATTGCATCCTGAAAGTGATAAAAAATATTGGTAAGTGTTTATTTAGACCTATTGTGAAACATTAAGGTGAAAATCACATATTTAGCAAGTGCTTAAAGAAATTACTTTTAAGATCATATCAGTATCAGGTAGGTCTAAATTTCCTAGTTGTAACATGATATAGACTCAATTTATGACTTATAGAAGTACTAAAAGGTGGGAAAAAACTTAACTCAGTTAGGATTTAGGTTACTACCAATACTGTTTTTAAAACGCTAAGATGTAACATAATACCATAGCTAACGATATGGACTAACTTAAACTTTTTAAGAAATGTTAAGGGGCAATTCGTATCTTTTACCTATTAAATTTTAAATATAAATGATTACGATTAAGTTATGGTTAGAACTTTGGCATATTAGAGAGTGTTTAAGAGCTTTAAGAGGCTAGAGAGAGCATTTGAGTGAATATGTGTATTGCGTAATATATAAAGAACCCCAATTCATTGGTGATAGTAAAAGAAAATTTGCTTAGGGTATATAATGTGAGAATTCCTCATTAATTTTAAAAAGATTAATTTATAAATGATCCCTCTTCCTTTTTGGTAAAACAAGATGATTGTAAAAGATTCCTCTTCACCTGTGCAAACCAAAATGATTGTAAGAGTTTCTCTTCACCAATTCACCTAATGCAATAAAGATATTGTATAATTCTTATTATTAATCAGTTTTGTATCTCTTTCATTATTCTCTTGTGTCATTAATGTGTTTGTTTTTGTGATTTGCTCATTCGAAATTTTTGTAGTCATCATTAGAATGGACAATTCATTCATTAGTTTTTAAATAGGCTAAAAAATAGACACATAATTCACCACTGTCGTGTGCCATTCGGAGATTAATAAAAAATTTCTTTTCCCATGATTCATTAACTACTAATTTCTTCTAATAAAATTGACTAAATTGAAGAAAGGGATATAGTAAATGAATCACTTTTATAGACATATTATTAAAGACACCTCAACTTTATGATTAAATGAATGACGAGGATCTCATCACTCAAATCCATTTCATTCTTTTTTTCCCAGTTAATTTTGTTTTATAACAAACAATATGTTGACACTCACTAATCCTTTTTAGTTATTATTGAAAAAATTGGGCTTGAGAAAGTAATATCGTAACTCAACAAGATTAAAATAATGGACAAGGTAAAACTGAAAAATATGATTTAGAAATTTTATCCTTCTAACTTTTTATTTTATTAGTCCGTCTCTGTCTATTACAAAATAATATGAGAATATGGGATTCTCATAAGATCTTAAATCTTAATTGCTTAAGAACTTAGATGTTTAAAATAAAAAGTGCATGATTATTTATAATTGACTTTAACTAACCCTAACAATTCATCTTAGTTGGTTTTAATTAATGCACCCTACTTATGTCTCCACTACATACTTGTTTCCTTGAATCACCAAATACAACATATGATTCTAATTTATTTCATTTATTAACATATAAATATAGAATTATAAGTTATTTATTTATTAAATCTCTCACTTGGATATTTGATTAAGAATCAATTAGTTTTATACTATTCTTTCTACCTTATCATTGTTGTGTTGCTTATATTTTCATCAGTTCAAAAAAGGATTGACACCAAATAAACTTATCATCATTACATTTTCTTTGATATGAAGTTTTTCTTATATATGCACACTTCCTTCTTCCACTTTCTTACAAAAAAAAAAAAGAAACTAAACTCAAATATGCAAGGCATTTAAAATGTCACAAAATAAGAAAATCTTCTATTGTTTATATTTGAGTTCTTTCAATATCAAATTTAATCATACACCTTCTCTACTTACTTATCTAGTTTCCATATATTATACTTTTATTATCAATGAAATGATAATTAAGTGCAGCATCAAAATTCAATTTATAGTGTAGCCAATAAGTGTGAACACATAAATTGTATTGGATTTATTGTAGAATCAGATTCAACTTATACCTATAATAAAATATAATCCTCTATATTGTAATGTAGCATTAGATGTCCTTTTAGTGTACCTTAAAATTCTTTATGCAATGCTTTGATCCTTTCTATTAAGATTCAATATATATCGACTAATTACTCCTACTATATATGTAATGCCTAATCTTATATAAATCATAGAATATATCAAACTCCCTATTATTGATGTATATGATAATTGAGATATCCATTTTCTTATCTTCACTAGCAGAACTCATAATGGAGGATAAGTTAAAATTAACTGGGGAAGAAATCAATTTAAAATTTCACATATCAAAAAGCTATAAAATCTTCTTTAGATTAAAAAAAAAAAGAGTCTAATCTTCTTACTAGTTTATCTCGATGAATTTGCACCATTAGAATCTCTTTTTTGGGGTTCTACGTCCTTTATATAAACTTTTATAGCTAAATATTCCTTTATTTTAAATGTGATCTTTTTTAGGATACCCATCTAACATACAATCGATACATAACAATAAGATAAAATCATCATCACTGAATCTCTTAAATTATGCATAAGAGTCTACATTAAACAAGTTATATCGAAAATTTATTATGAAGAAATCATCTATGTTCTACCAACATCTTAATGCCTATTTTATATTGTAGATTTATCTAACTTGTTAATTAAGTTCTCACTTTCTTTTTCTTCAAATTTTTTTTGTGGAGCATATAAATTTCTTCTTCAATATCTCCATAAAGGAAAATCATTTTTACATCTAAATTTTCTAGCTACAATTGAATATAACACATATCACTAGGACTTCTCTAACCCTCATAAGTCATTTTGCAAGAGAAAATACTTAATTAAAGTCAATTTATTCTTTTTAAGCATATCCTTTCACCATAAATGTTGCATAATATAGCTCTGATTGCTCATCACCATTTCATTTAATCTTGAGTAGCCTTTTATTATCAAGTAGCTTCCTTTCTCATTGTAATGACATAAGTTCCGTAGTTTTATTTTTTTCTCTTGTATTGTTGTCATCCATTGAGAGACATCTGAATTATTTAGTACTTCTTGAAGAGTAAATCGCACCCTTTCCTTTGTTTAAAGGTAATATGATATATTTCCATTTATTACATTACTTAAATACTATTTTGGTAATTTTATGTGATGTAATTGATGAACTTCTAGAGCTTCAAAATCATTAAGTTATTAGATGTCTTGCTCTGGTGTTACTTTAGAAGCAATCTTTTGTTGAAATTATGTTTTCAATATATTATAATATTTAAATTCTTTGTGAAGTATAATTGCCTTTTTCTTTCCTTTTTGACTTATCTTCTACAAAGGTCATATCTAATGGCCTATAGTCGTGCTCAACATACCTTAAGAATAAATATGTTCTTAATATTGGATCCAATTTTACGGTTTCTTAAGTAATATACATCAACTAAACATGACCTTTCAATACATGGACGTTGAAAAAAACCACTAGCTTAGAAACCCATATCTTTTGCAATATCTTTAAATCAATTATAGTTGATGAAACTCGATTCACTATATAACAAGTAGTATTGATTGCTTTTTTCCAACTTTATCAAGGCCTAAAGCTCTCAACATTACTCTTATTCTTTCTAATATATTTATGTTCATCTACATCATCACTCTATGTCATCAAGAAGTGTATGCTATAATGAATCATCTTTGGATATCTTCTTTCTTGTAGAATGCGTCAAATTGATTACAATTACATTCTCCTACATTATATGTCCTAATCTTTTTATTATAATCAAGTTTAATTCCTTTAACAACTTTAAAGATTGAAAACACATATATTTTCCTCTTAACAAGAAAAACCCAACAATTCTTGAAATAATCATTAATAAAAATAAACAATACTTTGCTCCTTATAAGGAAGGAACTATTGCTTTTCACACATTATAATGAACTAATTTAAGAACAATCTTTCTTCTTAAATTTGATGTGCTAAACTTCGTGTGGTATTCCTTACTTATAACACAATGCTCATAAAAAGGAAATGATATCTTTGTAAGGCTAGAGAGTATATTATTCTTAAAAATGATCTCCATTCCATTTTTAAATATATGTATAGGTTTCTAATATTATAAAATTAAGGATCCTTTATTTAAACTTTATAATGTCTCTCCCTTTAACCTGTATAAGTTTTCACTTGTCATTTCTCTTTTTATAAGTATAAATACCCTTTAAATTATTTTCAAAAACGTATTCATAATTTCAATCTCACTTCTAAGATCATCTAGTCATCTTAGAAATAGTAAATTCTTCTTCAAACTATCAATAAAGTCATATCTCCTTGTATGAAGCAGAGAAAAAAGTTTGGAATTAAGTTTATAATTCACTATATGTTTCAACTCTTGTAGAAAGGAGCATTTGTACATATTTTAGCTATACAAATTTCAAAAATATCCCCTATCTATGCTAATTACATTCCTAATTATATATTAATGGTAACTAATAATAAAACTAATTGTTGACTCTTATGGATATGTTAACACTCCTAAAGATTACAAATTGTACGATTATACATTTTTAACTTGATGGTTGTAATACTAGTTACCTTTAAAGGATAGTCATCACATTTATATATAAATATTCCTAAGTAGGTTTATAATGATAGAACTATTCTCTTTAAAAGGTCACGTGGAATATAGCTCTTGAGTTAAAGAGATATACATTTGGTAGTCTATTCATGCTTGAATTTTCATTGTTGTTTAACAATATAGAAGATTGACATCATTCTAAGTAATTGTAAAATTTCATTATGGACTAAAAAGTTTCTTATTTAAAATCTTATAATCCTTCTTTAAGTGATATTTCTTTTTATAGTTGTAACATTTTAAATTATTTTCATTTTTAGATTTTGATCTACTATTATTTTTGCTCCCACTTGGATCATATTTTGTCAATCTTGCTCTTATCACTATCAAGGCTTTAACTTGTGAATTTCACTGCATGACACTAAATCTCTTCTTTCTAAACTGTGACTATAGCATTTTCAAAAAATAAATAGTTTGTATAAACATTATTGTTTAAATTTGCAATAAGGTATCCATATGATTCAAGTAGACTCATAAGTAAAAGTTTAGTATATTCATGTTCTTCTAACCTATAGTCCAATGATGCAAGGTAAAAGAATAGAATAGTCAAAGTATTGACGTGCTCAGCCGCAAAAGTAGATCCTAACACCCAAAGAGTACAAAGTTCGTATTGAAGAAATTTTTGTGTGGAGTAACTTGGCTTCATATAGCTTTGTGAGATGATAGTATGTCTCTTTTGTCGATTTCTTCTCCTCTACATTTGACAAACTTCATTAGCTAAAAATTATATACAAATTTACAATAACATTCACTTTTGTTTCTTTTCAATTGGCGTCATTTGTGAAGCTTGTTAACTTTCACCAATTGTTGCTAACTAATTGCCCTTAGTTAGGGTACCATGCATCTTCAACTTCCATAGCAAGAAATTGATCTTGATTAAATTCTAAATATCTATTACTAGGTATAGCAATTGAGTTCGGGTCAATCAGAAATCAATGAGTTGTGGCGATTTGAAAAGCACAAGATGTCTAATCGTTTGCTCAAAATGATGTTATTTTGGACAACTTACTCAAACTCAAACTATATATTTTAGGAGTCAATCCCTTCCATTGTAAGCCCTAACTATTACTTTCATCTGCAAGTTAAAATAAATAACTCCTTCTATTTCATATAAATAATAATTGTATATATAAATAGTACTCAATACTTTTAATAGGTAAATCATAATCTAATTTAATTTTTGATTTGGATAAGCTACTTATAATGGTAACTACATAAGATATGGTATAATAAGTAGATACATAAACTTAATTCAAGCTTTAAGACTACCTAGGAAAAATTACTACTCAGGAAAAATTAAATTCAATAAGATCATATGTCAATAATATTGGAATATATGGACGAAGGAGAAGCAAAAACATAAAAGTTATTATTACTCTAATTCTCTATATTATTATGAGATTTCTCACAAATCTGAACTCTTAAATGCTTGAAACAAAATATTATATGACTATTTATAGTTAAATCAAATTGATCATATCCATTTATGTTCTAATTAAATCTTCATGAACATGTCTACGCCATATTTTCCTTTAATCACCATTAAAAAAAGTATACTTCTAAATATTCTCTTTTATTAACACATAAATATATACAGTTCTAATTAAATTTGTTTGCTTCAATTATGTGGTTAAAGCGAATTGATCAAATGATCATTGAAGTAACTTTTCTTGTAATCTGATTACTTTCCTTTTGTTGGAAACCAATCGTGATCGAAGCATAGGTACAGTGGAAAACAAAATTTTTACATTTTTTGTACATATCTCTATAATCAATAACTTGAGTAAAAACACGAACACGAATTGTAAAGTAAGAAATTGTACTTGATTTGTGTTTCTTGTTGAAAAGCTTTTCACCGAGTCAACCACGAGCTGTTCAATCGTCCAACCTCTAATAATATCCATAGAATAACTTCTCAATACTTTGAGAAGAATTAAGTATGAGTGCTAGCTCCTTAATGCTTATTCCTATTTATATTTAAAAAAAAGCATTAGGTTGGTTTTTGTAATTTTTTATTAAAATTAAATTCCTTAATTATAATTAAAATAATACTCTAATTACAATTAACTTAATCTTAATAAAATTAAATATCTCATATTTGATCCTTAAAGTTTCTTAAAATTTATAATTAATTCCAACTTAATTAAAATTGATTTTCCTTCACAAGCTGCTCTTTAACGTGTGATTCATTAGGTTCATAATATATTGACAATGATTATAAATTATGATTCTAATTTACAATTAAAATCAGATAAATTAAAACTTCTTTTAATTTATCTTTAATCATCTTATTAAACAATTTATAATCATAATTCAAGGTTGAAGTCTAGCAGTATGTCATGACTACCCAAATATCAGGAATGTCAAAGTGGTTTGACTTAACTTATCTATGCATAGTTATGATGTATAATTGAATCCTTTCATTATCTAATGTTCCAATTGGACATAATATAGATACAGTGTCCAGTATTTTCATCTAATCATGATCATTTTTGCTAATTAGTAATTGATTTATAATTGAAATTTGAAAATATTTTTTTAAAATGTCAATTTACTCTTGCCAGAAAATTCCATAAATTACTACTAATAAAAAATAGTATAACATTCTCTCTAATTACTTTAGAATGATGTATACTTTATTGACTTACTCAATTATCTCCATATGATTCTTACTGCATCCAAGTACTACAAATTGAATTATTCTAGGACTATTTATAAATAGCATCAAAACACAGTAATTCTCGCACGAAATACCTTGGTAATCTTAGGTCTAAAGATCAATTATCTAATCATCATTATGAGAAAATTCACATACACATAAATAATATTCCATTTGAGGTTCACACAGTCAGGTCAGTTCGTTAACTTATTCTCTGATAATCACCTATGTATTAATTTAAATATCTCCATATTTTAATTTATGAGTTCAACCACTTTATGTATAAGAAAGTAACATAATATGTGTTAATTTTACAGTTTCAACAATATCCCGTTTTGATGAAACTGCAAGTAGGAATATTTAAAAACAATACATAAATATAAATTGAATATCATAATTATGATTTAATCATAATTTTAATTACTCAATAATCACTTAAGAGATTTTATCTTTTAGTATTAAAATATTAAATATAATTAAATTAATATACAAAAATAAAGAATACTTTTTTATTAATGAAATAGTCATATCATACACCAAATTGCTACCACGTGATTAGTTGAAGGGCATAAATTAACACCTCTGTCTTTGTTTTAAAACTAGGCGTCGAATGGTATAAAGTTAGGGAATACAAAAGGGAAGAGAATAGTAGAAGTACTCGTGTATTTTTTCTTCTTTCCTAAGTGATAAATTGGAGGACCACTGTTTGCTGAGAAAGAAGGGATTGTGTGGAAGGTACAGAATTTCTCAGCGTGTTAGGATCTTTGTCTCTTTTAAAAATTAAAAGTGTGCTGTAGGCTGTAGCTGTAGTACCCGATGAGCTACGACAGCCAGAGCTAGAAATCCTCTACTGAATGACAATGAAGACGAAAGAACAGAGGAACACTGACGTGGTAACAAATAGAAAGTGTCGCAGCGTCCACTTAGCTTTTTGAGGAGTGAAACAATAGAGAAGCTGATCATTCCCACGTGAGAAAGTACCAGTAGATATCCACTTAGGGTGAGTCAGAGGACAAATATAATGCATCTGTCTTAAAGCAAGATTTTGGAGCTTATCAATCTCTAGTAAAGAGTTGATATTTTAGGACAAGCATTGCAACTTCCTTCAAACTAATGATTCAGATAACTTGGTCCGATATAAACTGACTTTCATATGAATTGAGATGGAGGGAGTAATAATTGGAACTCATTTGGAAGGAAGAAAATGTTAAAAAGTTACCAACTTGGTTATCCTATATTGAAAAGAAATATAAAATAAGAATATGGTGATTGTGTTTTATATATAAAAGAAAAAAATTTTAATTGAGTATGATGTCTTTACTTATGTATGCAGTTGTATTTAAATTTCTAATTTAACTTCTTAACATTTAAATTACATTTTCTTTTTTTAATTAACAAAACAAAAGTATCACTTAAATATTTTTGCAATAGTTTAAAAACTGAACCGAAAGTTAAACATGCAAAATAAGATATTTAAAGTTTAAAGAATTTAATAAGCATTATATCAATATAAAATCAGATAAACATGGAATAAAATTAAAGAATTTGAGATATGAATGTTCTTATTTATTAAAGATTCTTAAGTTTAATTAAAATTTGATATTATTAAATAAAAATTAATTGATTAATTAATAAATTAATAAGAGTTATAAAATAAATAAAAAATTTAAACGGTTAAAACTTTTTATAATTAAACGGGTTTCAATTTCTTTTTAATCATTGCATTTTTAGGTATGACAAGAAATAGAATAATACAAAGTCACAAAAGTCTGGAATGAAGAAAAATATCTGATCATGGAACAATCAAAAGTCAAACACGAACAACAACCCACAAGAATTGGTGCCACGCAGTCCCAATATAATGTCACCCAATAGCGACCACTCCCCGAGTCGACGAGTCGGGAGTTTCCATGAAAAGATATAAACAAAGATGTTAAGAGATAGGACTTGTTCATTTAACTAATACTTGGAAGCAAAGAAACCAGAATGGTGGGGTTCATGATTGATTTGTGTAAGTTGTGTGTTCAGTCACTGCAAATTGCACACCTGTCTTGGGGAATTCTCGGCTGCTTCGTATCAATTGTTCCAATTCGATTTTTATCCGAACATCTATATAATCCTCTACACCCGTCAACCACAGGCAGCAGTATTGGATCAAAACGACACTATTTGTTTGTCATGGGATCATAAGTTATGAAGCTCTGATAGCTACATTTCAAAACGCGGACCATACCACAGCTAAATAATTATTTTTCTTTGTTTAAAGTCTTGCAACTTGCTTCTTACCTTTGAAATAAGTATGCAAAGCCTCTTAATTAAGGTGAGACCGTCTACCCATAAAGTAAGTTCTAAGATTTAGGCTTCATTGATAGCAAAGTTGGGAGGTAATTATTAGGTGAGGTAAAATTAAAAAAAAACATTGATGCTGGAATCTTTTATCAGCCTAATAAACCAAAGACGTTGCCAAATGTCTAATATATAATGATAGAGTTTTCCGAACAAGGGGCACAGCAGAGGAAGAAAACAAAGCAGTCTTGTCCGGCGTCAGGTTATAAAAGGAAATTAAGGCAAAAGATAGATGATAGGGATACAGGTTGAAAGCAAAGTTCACGCGACAAGACAACGTTGGATTGGAGGAGTACAGTTTAACAGTTGCCTGTGGGCTCTCCGTAGTTATTGAGTGTGCCGTTTCTCTCAAGGCATTTACTGGGTATACCACAGATGTCGCCCTCGGCCCTTGCCCTTCATACAAAAAGACACTATGAATGGACTGTCCAACAAAGAGATACTTCCCAGTGACTCTTTATGATCAAAGACAATTCTTGCCTATCATTGCTGGTATGGTTTTCACAGAAGATTAGTCGCCAAATGGGGTTTAATCGGGGTTTTGGTAGGAGGAAGATCAAAGCCAAAATCAACTTATAAACCAAAACCATCTCAAAAGGCATTAGATCTATTCTAAATCATAGCGTAAGCTAAAATAAGACATTAATAAGCTAAATCAGACTGATAAAATAAGAACAACTCATTAATGTATACATTAAACCACAATTCACATAACATGGAGACATATTACCTTAAATTAGCAACATACGTATTAAGAGAACATAAATATAACTCTATATTCCATGATACTGTGCCATGATCACACTGATCCTTGTGACGCCTTCGACACCACCTTACCCTCCGCACCCAAAACCCCACCGCCAACAGCTCTCATCTCACCCGAAGCCCCCATCCCACCGACTGCTTGATACGGGGCCGACGTCTGCACAACCCCACCTCCGGGAGCTGCAGCATAATACACCTGCCTCCCCATCGCGTTATCATATGCCACCTGAGTATACCCTGTCTCCGTCACCCCCACTCCTGGCCCACTCGGTCTCATCATCCCCATCGGTCCGGTCGGCGCAGATATCGGCGGCTGCTGCGGCGGCGGCTGCTGCTGCTGCTGTTGCTGCTGTTGTGGAACCATGTTATACACAGGCTGCTCTCTATAAACTTCTGGGCCACCCATCCTCTGCATGTAGTACCCTTGACCAGTTTGACCTGGGACCGGCCTCATCACTGGAGTATGATACACAGTCGTCGGAGCAGGCGCCGGCACGGGGGCCGGAGTCTGGATCATGTAAACTTGATCAGGTTGGCCAGGAGTCGTCGTTACAGTTACTGTTCCCGGGTACCCTCCGACGGGAATCTGTTTCTCATGCCAATAACCCGCCGGAGCATTAACAGCCGGCGGCATGCTCACAGGAGCACTAACAACTTTATCCGGCATCTTGTGAACGTAGTAATCACCCCCGTAACCCCCCAAATTCTCGTCACTTTTATTCCTATACATAGCTTGCTGCTCCTGTTCTCTTATGTGCATCCTTTGAAACTGAGCCTGAACACCCATATGATCCGACCCGATTACACGATCATCATGACCCGACCCGACATGAACTTCTGGCAACTCCGGTACTTTCACCTGCATCGGTGGCGGTGGAGCTCCCTTTTCCAATCCAAATAAGAAATCCACGTTATTCGGGGCCGTTTTGGGGTTATCCGCCAGGTTACTCGGACCCGAATTCAACGCCTCTACGAACCGGTCCCGGTCCGATTTCCCACCATCTGACCCGAAACTTGCAGCGGGTGACGGGTTGACCGGGAAGAGAAACAACCGCATGCGGGCGGGCTTTGCGGAGGCACGGAATAGGCGATCGTACTCATGCATCATGTGCTCGAGATCGTCGTCGTTGGTGACTGAGATCAGAGCGTCGAGATCTTCCCCGGGGAGCTGGTACTTGAAGGAGACGTCTGAGTCGCCGCACAAAGCTGCGAGCTTGCTGATCATGATGGGGAATTTCGTGCTCCGGTCAACGGCGAGGATCTTTGTCTCGCCGCCAACGTAAGAAAGTTGGTTGTCGTGAGGGCGAGGATGGATTTTGCCGCCGTAGCTGCACATGAATTTGACCTTATAACTATTGGCTTGTTGTTCCTCCCACGGCGGCGGGTTCTCGAAATCAACCTCGCGAGAGCGAGGAGAGGACTCGCCGGAGTCTGGATACGAAGCATAAGCATAGTTTTCCATCAGAGAGAGAAAGGGGAGAGAGAGTAGAGGAGACTGACTAGTAGTAGGGGGCCATTGAAGTAGAGAGAAGACCCAAAATAGATCCTTTTTTATTTTGTTTGTTGGGGGTCTAGGGGGGGAGGGATAGAGTGGTGTGCGGTGTCGTGATGGTTTTGGTGTTGCCTTTCCACGATTATGGCACGTGGACGCATGAGATTGGGGATACATCAGAGTGGGGTTTATGGTGGGGTCCATGGAGCATTGATTGAGTGATGGTGAGTGAGGAACTGATAAGGGCGTGACGTTTTTGGGAGTGGGAGTGGGACTCCGTTCTGTTGACTGAAAATGTATTAGGGAGAGGGACGTCAATTATAAAAGAGTTAATTGACAAAAATAGCCATAAACTCCTAGTTGACGGCAGCAGTGAATTTATTTCAATGGGTGTATTGTTGTCTTTTCATCAGGGACTTAAGTGGTGGGATTAACGTGATTTACGCGGTTGCAATATTTATTTAAGCGACATCCTCGTACAGAGACGTGGGAAAAGTGAAAATGGATAATAACAAGTAGAGAAAGGTGTTGGTTTTAACGATCTCTTAGCTGTTGTTTTTGTTGTAAAGTTGCATTACATTTTATATATTGTTCAAGTATAACTGATAATTGGTTGTTTATGCTCTTTTTGTTAGCTTGTGAAGATATTAATATTGTACGACATTTTTTGGGTATATTGATCAATTTTGGATGAGATATCCAGGTAGATCAAATGGATATTCATAATTATTAAAAAAAGACTATGTATTAAGTATTTTACAGTATCTTCCAATTGCTTGCTTTTAGTTGCTAATTGACGTAAAAGTGGGACTTGAAACTTATATATTGTAAATGTGTTTATCCTTTTATATAATTAAAATTTTAATTAAATACATTTATTACTAAATTTTCCAACATTTATTTTTTTAAGTACTTTTCACATCAAAATATTATCTTGTTGAGAATTGTTACAGCTAATTACGTTTTCTACCTGGGATGAAACCAGAGGATTGGTTGTTGAAGCTGTGGTTGTGACGATTGTTGGTCATTGATATGTCTTCCAAATGTATCTCAGCTCTAGCAATCCTAGTAAGGTTTCTGTTAGATGCATGATTTTAAGGTGGTTGTTAATTTAGTCCAGCTTACGTTGGAAAATTACACTCTCAGTTAAACGAGAGCTGTAAATTTACGTGTTAGTTTTGTTTTATTTCTCCCAAATTCACAAAGTTAGGTTTTAAGGTTTTTTTAATTTTGAAATTATATTATTTTTATTGTAGATATATAAAAATTGAATGTATATTCCAATGTTTTAAAAATTAGATCAGAAGTTAAACCGATAAGACAATAAGTTTAAGATTTAAACATTCAGTCAGTTAATATCGAGCTAAATTAAAAATAATTAAAAATAATTAAAGAAGACTATTCTTATAACAAAAATTTTAAATTTAATTAAAAAACTGTTAAATGACAATTAATAAATTTATTTTTGATTTATAAGAATTGATTAGTTTACAAAAGTTTTTCAATTAATAAATAATATGGTTGATTTTTAACAATAAAGATTATTAAACTAAATCAAATTGAAAAGTTAATACGTTCAAAATTTTCACTATTAAACTGGCCCAATCGGTTTCGTTTTCAAAACATTGATATATTTCGATTTATATTTTATAGTGAGTTATTTTTATAAGAAATTAAAATTTTAAGTATTTGATTAATATTTTTAATAGTTATAGTTAATATTGTACAATTGAATAAAATCTCAAATTTGAAATTATAATTATAATTTACCTAAAATCAATAATATCTTTAACTAATGATAAGTATAACTTTTATTATCTCTTATCGAATTGATAGAAACAAATCACAAGTATCCATAATATAAAATAATAAACTTCTTTTTTTTTTCAATAATATTTTTGTTTCTACAAATGTAGGAAGAGTTAATACATATAATTAACATTAACTAACATAACAATATTTTAAAGATTGATTGATAATCATTATCGTTTTAATTATCAATAAAAATGATAATAATTATTATCGTTTTGATTAAAAAGTTAAGTATAATAAGAAGATAAAAAAATATTATTTTTTTCTTAAAAAGATTATAACTTTTATTTTTTGAATTTATTATAAAATTGCATAAATAGAAAGAATGTTTGAAATGAATTATATAATTTTAAAGAATTTAATACTTAATTAAAAGTTTTAAAAGTGAAAAAAAATTAAAAATTTTAATTTGTTATCCTATTAAGGAGTGCAGCATCCAATGACAAGAATAGAAGCAAGCTTGACTAAAAGAAGGTAACTTTGACAAACCTGCTACTCAAAGTGAAAGAGAAAACCTAGAAGTTATTTAGGTTAATATGTTCGCCAAGCACAAGAAGCACCTGCATATCTGCCATGCCTCCATTGTTTATTAGCTCCAAGTGACGGTGATTATTGGGAGAAGTAAAACTATTAGTAGAAACAGCAGGAACAGTTGTGTTATTAACTGGATTTCCACAAATACAACTAGCTAGCTTAGATCTCTACTCTAAATTAACAAGTATTTGACTCCTATCGTTCCCCAAACCCAAAACAAAGGATTATAAATGCCAGTGTCATGCAACCAATGTTAATTAAGTATGAGAATATTTTATTTAGAACACAAATGTATATACTTTTTACAGATGATAATGAGTTGGTCCGTATTCTTATATTCATGTGCTTTTAATGGATCGATTTATGGGTTAAGTATAGATTCAGACTGACCTGAGACTCAACTATTCTAAGTAAAAGAAAAGTTATACCTCATATAGGTCTAAGTCCTGGCAGCACAAGCCTGAATTCAATTAAAAAATATTTTAAAATTTTAATTTTAAAAAATCATTTAAAAATTGGTATGATTAGCCTATCTAAACCTAGGTAAAAAAGATGTTATTTTATACTTTTGATTTTTTTTAAAATTTCCTAGGGCTAACCACCCATTGTCATTTCTATCTACAAATGCAAAACGTATATTGATTCCATGGCCATCCTTATCTACAAATGCAAAACATATATTGATTCTACTCTGTATTTGTTTTGTCTTCGTTTGAAACTTATTCGCTTGAAGTTGATATCACAAGCTCATGTGACGATGTGAAAGAAGAAAATAGTAATTCTCAACTACTCTACCGAGTCCAAGCTAATCTCTTGGGGCTTAAATTATTGTTGTTATTAACGTCAAGACACACTTCCCTTCAAAGAAATCTCAATGTAGGGTAGGGTTGACTGACTAGTTCCTAGTCTGCTTTAAATGCATAGAATATGGAAGCAATTTATATTTCTATTTTGTCAAAAACTTCAACATCTCGTGGATGGAAACCGTGTTGACTAGTCGTCCTGCACAGGTTCAAATAGGTCCCTTTCGCCTGAGTTTAATGCCTCCATGTTCAATATATGATTAATGTAGTTAATTTCCATTAAATTGGATCACTTAATCCGTGGCCAAGAAAAGGTCGTGGTTGAAAGAATAAAAGGAATGTGTTCATGGAATGTGCAGATGAAAAGGTTAATGATATAATAAATAAGTAGAGCCTTAAATTGTGGGTTGCCACCATAATTATAAAATCCTAAGCATAGTTTTATCATAAACTCATAATTATATTTGCATTTTGCAAGTGGGATAATTGTTTTGAGTCTTTAATTAACTAACTAGAGCAAAAGGTGAGAGATTAGCCTATTTTCATATTCATCTCGTTATTACATCCACTTTCCAGCATAAGCCTGGGCTGTTTATTCTAAACGGACAACGAATCTGTCCAACTCTATCATGTGAAACTCTGACAAATATATATATATATAACCTGAAAGTCCCATGAAGAATCACCAGAAATTTAAAAAAAGGTTAAAATTCAGGCGACGAATGCTTTCACAAAAAGATTGGTAGAACATGCATGATTGATGAAGCTGACATGCCAATTTATAAGAACCAAATTAGATTGGAGTGTTACCTCCAGGCTCCAACTGCCAACTTGGTCACAGTTCAGTTAGTTCTAAAGTTACACCATTCTCGGCGATAATGTCTCCATTAAAGAAACCTCGACCAGTTTGTGTGCATTTTTTTAAAATTGTTTGCATGTTCTAATGCAACTTTTGTGCTTTATCCTTCTCCTTACCGAGAACAGATCACCTGTCTTAGATTTCCCTGTCTTACTCTATCTTACTGTAAGACGACGTCGTTTTGCGTAAAAAATTTAAACGAAAGGTTGCGACTTGACAGGTTGATGATAAAAAAGGGAACAAGCCAAGCTGAGAACAAAGCTGGCTTGTTCTCTTCTTCACGTTGGAACAAAGCTGGCTTGTTTTCAATAAATAAATTATTTCATAATCATAAGAATAAGACTAATTATTATTTATAAATTTCTTCTTTTTATAATGAAATATTCTGTACAATATTATTATTATTATTATTATATTAAATATGATTATTAAATAAATAAATTATATTAATTCCTATTATTATCTAAATCTTATTATCAGATTATTATTATTATTAAAAACCCTATTATTATTATTGTTATCTTATTATTATTTTTATTAACTTTATTATTATTATCTTATTATTATTAATATTATTATTTTTATAATTAATATTATGATTATCTTATGATTATTATTATTAATATTTTTAATAAATTTATATGTTATAAAAGACATTAAAAATAAATTAAATTAATTAAAATATTATATTAAAAATATTTTAATATAAATTAAATTAAATTAAATTAAAATATTAAATTAAATAATTAAAATAATAATAATACACTAAATAAATACACTAAATAATAATTATATTATTAATATTACTGTTAATTATCATAATTTTTATATAATATGTATTTATTAGTAATAATAATAAATTGTATGGCCATTTACAATTAATTAATTTAACTATATAAAATGGGCTTTAATTATTAATTCTCTACTTGCTATTATTCTTATTATTAATAAATTATTTATTTATTAATAATATCGGATTTAATTTATAAATATTTATTTATAGATTTATAATAATAATAATAATAATAGTTATCATTGTAAAAATTTTATGATTACTCTAATAGTTTATTAAATAATGTTATTTAATACTTTATAATATTATTAAATATTATTTATTATTTAAATATATAATATATAATAATTATTATTAAATGGCAAATGGCCATTTGCCATTTCACCATGGCGAGGAGATCCCTCGCCCTGGTGAAATGGCCGTATTTTATGACCCTTTTATTAGGGCGAGAGGTTACGCAATTTTTTAAACAAAACGCTGTAGTTTTATGAAAAGACAGAGTAGGACAGGGTTATTTGCGACAGAGGATCTGAACTCATGAAGGCGAGCTGCTGATTCTTTGTGTCAGTTAGTGAAGATTGCAGGTTGCAACATATAGGAGACCGACTGTTGATGAATTTGTGATCTGTGCAGAAACTTGATCCGATTATTGCAGAATTTCAGATATGGGAAGTTGTCATTTTTTGGTTTATTTGTTATTATTTTTGAGTGAAAAATAGTTAGACAAATTTTTTGACGAAATTAACACGAGTTGGTCATGTTACCGGGTGTAAAAATCTTTCACGGGTAGTTAGGATGTAGGATAGTTACATAGATTGGGTGGTTAGATCAATCTTGTGTAATTTTTGTTGAACTACAGTGAAAGTGATTAATCTGAATAAAGGCCCTACAGACGTAAGCAAAGTTTGTCAAACTGCATTACCAAATTTTGGTATTTTTGTTATTTTGCATTTGTGAGTTTTTACTTTGGTTGAGCGAAAAATAGTTTTTGGATAATCTCCGAAATAACTACTCCCTTCGGTTTTTCAAAACTCTTTTACGAGTTGTTAATGGAGAACTTCATATAAACATATGTAAGAACAATAAGCTGGAAATGGAAATAAAGGAAGAAGAGATTGCTTCTCTAAAGAGCAATAAAGGATCAGACAGCCCAAAAGTTACTGATCCATCTTTGTGAAATGGCCATAGCTCGAATTTTCTTCAAAACCTAAATATGTCTTCTCACATTTCTCCTATTTTGTCTTCCTTTTCATGTTTTCTTCCCTATCCTTCTGTTCAGTCAAGATCAAGATTCCAACTTTCTTTGAAATGGCGATCATAAGCTGATTCTTCAATTCAGAACTAAAAGAACAATTTTATTTCAAATTCTAAAAGCAGAACAATATGTTCTGCAGTTCAACTTCGATGGCGGAAACAAAACGATCCAGAAGAACTCTGCTTCGAAAGCAATTGAATGCTTTTAACTACACAAAATAATCCTTGTCAAACCCAAAACTAGAAACAGTGAAGAAAAACAGTCACAAAATCCCTCGCAGACCATTTCCTTACCACTTTAGCTTCCACACGCAAACTCTT
>JANITW010000235.1:65257586-65267850 GCA_027564335.1 Erythroxylum williamsii
TATGATAGATTTTTTTGATGTTTCAAGTTCAGGTTTAAACCTAGAACCACAAGTTAGAAACCTAAACCTGAGCCATAAACCTGATTTTTCAGGTTCGGTTAACCTTATTTACAGGTTCGGTTCATGTGGTTCAGGTTTGGTTCACAGATTCGCGGGTTTTCTTGAACACCCCTAGCTATTAGATAATGTCAAACCGCTATGTCTAGTAATCAGCCGATTAGGTTAGCGGATTAAACTCAATCAGTTGATTTTAAAAATGCTCATATGAGAGGCATTTTCCTCTAGCGATTGAAAAATTAAGGAATTTAAAAACTATTATATCCAAATGTTATTACAAATTACTCAAAGAGTTAGAGATATCTTAATAGAATCTTGATATTTCTTCTTTATAGAATCTCAAATATCATTGGAAGTTTCTTTAGAAAGAATAATTTATAATATTATGGGGTGATCAATATCCTAAAAGAGATCATTTTTTACTTTCAATTCCTTTAGTTTTCTAGCTTTGAATTCTACTTAATATGTCAAAGCTTAGGATGTCCAATGATAAGCAATTGCTTGCACAAAATTGGAAGATGTGGCCAATAGATGAAGGAGAAATGTATGAAAGAAATTTGTTATTTTCTGACTTGTTTCCATTCTTAAAATGACTTGACTCTAATATCACTATTAAAACAGAAATTAAAAAAACAAAAGTAATATCCATCTAAAGAGAGCAAAAGCTAAAGGCTTGATTTTAATCAAGAGTCTTAAAACCTTTATACAGGCAAATACATAACAAAAATAATAACTTATAATCTTTATAAATCACTTAGTTGACAACCTATAATTTGTATAATTAAATTAACCAACAAACGATAACTAGGTAAGATATGAAGAACAAATAAATTTTATATATAGAAAATATATAATATTCATCAACGTCTTAACTACAAATTTTGTTAGACCTATTTAACTCATCAAATTTAAAAAAAGTCCTAAATAAATTCTAATCTCCACTAACCTGTTTAGAATCTTCTCCAAATATATATAACTTGTTTAGCCATATCTAGCCTAATGTCTGGTTACCTTGTCATGCTATTCATTACAATCAATGTATCTACAAAAGGAATTCTTCCAGATGTACGATTTCCAAGATATATGCTAGCCTGAGTTAAAATATTTGGATAACATGGTCATGTCTTTGCCAATTGAACATACCTAGCATCATTTTATTCCAATCACGTTAGTTTGACAACTTCTTTTAGTATGTTATATTAGAACAGCAACTCAAGGGCTGATATTTCTGATGGGAAAGAAGTGAGTATAACACATGCAATGATCAATCAATAAATCTTTCCCCACTTGAATGAATCTATTAGTAGTAATAATGAGAAAAAAAATTGGCAGCAAATCAAATGATCACAAGCTGCCCCAATAATGCACAAATCAAAAACCAATCACAAAGACACAACAATTATTTAACGTGGCAAAAACTCCTTCGGTGTGAAGGATAAAAACCACGGGACCTCTCTTGGTCCAAGCAAATGAAATCCACTATCACAAATACTGTCTTACAGAGATCAACAGCCACAAAATCCAGAAATCAAAGGCTCAATCTCATATAGCCACAAATTAAAGTAGAGAACTACACAAAGAGAGCAATCACAACAAAGGCTTATGTTCTAACAAATTCTGGAAATGTTCAGGCCGTCCAAATAAAATCTCCACCGTTCAAAACAAAGAACAATGAGTAAGGAACATGCTCACCAAAATTCAACCCGATCAAACAAAGAATGGTAGACCAAAATAAGAATATGGCGAAACTCGTCAGTTCTGGAAATTCATTGCGACCAGTACACTTTTGGATCCAAAAACTCAACCTCCAGACCTCGAAACCAAATCTTCACCATTCAGAATGGACAACAATATGTCTAGAAATTGTAACAAAAAATGAGACCGATCCAACAGTGAACGACTTCCCGGTGGCCGGAAAAGTAAAACGGGTCGAGTGAAAAATCTCTCCTTTTGTGAAAACAAAGTCTCTCTCTTCTCTTTCTCACTCTTGGCAGCTGCTGAAAAATTTCATTAGCAATACAAAAATTAACCCTAATGGGTTAAAAATAAAATGGGCTTTAAAAATTATGGGTTTTACCTCATAGAATTAACCCAAACCCAACAAAAACATCTTCATTCAAGCATTGGAAAAGGCTGTATACGTCCTATCTTATTTGCACGTGTATGTTTTCTTATAATAATTGATGGTTGATTCAAACACCAACTTTTAAATTAAACATGAGTTACAGTGAATGAACGTGAGACAACTGCAGAGTTGATAATGAACATTCCAAATCATACTCGAAGGCTCTAAGGATAAAATGCAAACATGGAAAATTTTTGGTAGATTTCATAAGAATGACGTGTTGGGTGCAGCGGGTGTATTTTGTGAAAAGGAAAAATAAAATGAGCAAAATGAGTACAGAATATTTAATGTGGTTCACCCTTTACTTTGGGCTACGTCCACGGACAAACTCATAATATTTCTTCCACTATTACAGATAGTAGATTTATAGAGATAAAACAAAATAGTGGCTCACAAGGTGTTTCTCAACTTACAAATACTATCCTCACTATTTTATCACTCACCAACCCATTAGGAATGTATTTCCTAACTTCAGAGCAAAAACAACGCTCTGGTTTCTCTCTGTATTTCTGTGTTTCTTTCTGAAGCATGGAGTGCCTTATATAGGCACAGGCAGCTGTCTTCTTGCAGTTCTTTCAAATAATGCGACACTGAAATCGGTGCCGCAATATTTGAGTCAATTATGGAGGATGCCGCAATATGTGAGTCTATTATGGAGTTCCTCCATGAAGAGGGACCCATTGCTAACATGACGATCATCAGTTATCTGTAAAGCATCATACTGTATTATCTTTCTTAAGCTGGAAAATAGCAGAAACAGAAACTTTTTCGGGAGATGCATGAAAGAAGTGATGAGCCGCTCCAAGCCAAATGCAATCCTTCAATTTGGCTTCAAGACATCATAGAAGGATAATGGCTGCTTCTTGGACTCGACACATAACTACTCCTACAATTAATTCTTAGCTATTAAGCAACCATTTGGAGCCACAAACGTTGATTTCCAAATGTCCAAATGTTCATACGTTTACTAGAAAATGTTGGGTGTATATTTTGAAAGAAAAATCAGAAGCCCTTGATAAGTTTAAAGAGTTCAAAGCGATGGTCGAAAAACAAAGTGGACATTATTTGAAGATACTCATATCTGATACAGGAGGCAAGTACAACTCAAAATTGTTCGAGAATTTTTGTAAGAAGCATGGAGTCATTCATCAGCTGATAGCAAGATATACACCACAACAAAATGGTATAGTTGAAAGAAAGAATCATATAATTCTTGATATGGCAAGGAGCATGTTGAAAGAAAAGCATTTACCAAAGAATTTGTAGCTAAAGTCGTTGTATGTGTAATCTATTAGCTGAATCAGTGTCCAACAAAAAGCATAAAATTTATGACACCTTATTAAGTGTGGAGTGGAACCAAACCAGGTGTTGGACATTTCAGGACTTTTTGAATGCATTGCATATCTCCATATTCCTGACCAAAAAAGAAAGAAGTTGGATGATAAAGGGGATAAATGTATTTTCATTGGCTACGACAACAGGAATAAAGCATATGAATTGTACAGCCCCTTGATCAAGAATGTGATCATCTCAAGTGATGATGAGTTTAATGAAGCAGACTACTGGAGATGAAGCAAAGAAGAAAAGAACATTCAATGAATGTTTTTGATGATACAGGTGACAATGATCTAGATTTACAAGAAAAACAAGATAATCATTCTCCTCCACAAAGTCCACCAATAACACGTGCATCGATATCGTCAACGCCAAGTAGTAACATCAGCAACAATTTAGGGGGAGCACCAATTAAAACAAGAAATCTTAGTGATCTCTATGATATTACTGAATGAATAGAATTATTTGACTATTCATTGTTTTGTCTAATGGTTACATGTGATCCGATGACACATAAAGAAGCTGCTGCAGACAAAATGTGGGAAAAAGCAATGAATGAAGAAATTGATGCCATCCAAAGAAATGATACATGGGAATTGACCAGTCTTCCAAAAGGACATAAACCAATTGGAGTTAAGTGGGTATATAAGACAAAAACCAATCAAGAAGGAAAGGTGGAAAAATATAAGGCAAAGTTAGTCGTGAAAGGTTATAAGCAGAAATATGGAATTGATTATGAAGAAGTATTTGCTTCAGTTGCAAGAATTGATACAATCAGACTTCTCATAGCACACAAAACAAATGGAAGATTTACCAGATGGATATAAAGTCAGCTTTTCTGAATAGCTACTTAGAAGAAGAAGTTTATATTGAATAACCACCTGGATATGCCAAAATTGAATAACAACATGGATATGTCAAAAAAGGTCAGGAAGATAAAGTCTACCAACTGAAGAAAGCTCTTTATGGATTGAAGCATGCTCTGAGGGCTTGAAATATAAGAATAGATGAGTACTTTCAAAAGAATGGATTGTGAAAAGCCCACATGAGCATGTGTTGTACATAAAGAAAAACAAACAAGGAGATATCATGATCGTGTGCTTATATATGGACAACATTATTTTCACAGGAAATAATCCAGGTATGTTTGATGATTTCAAGAAAGCCATAACCAAAGACTTTGAGATGACTGATATTGGTGAAATGTCCTACTTCCTTAGAGTCGAAGTGAAACAAACAGGAGAAAGAATTTTCATTTCTCAAGTGAGGTATGTAGATGAAGTCTTAAAGCGGTTCAAAATGAAAGATTGCAATCCAATAGCCATACCTGTCGAAGCAAACATAAAGTTAAAAAGTGATTCAGACAGAAAATCTATAGATCCAACATTATTCAAGAGTTTGGTTAGAAGTTTGAGGTATCTAACCTACCCAAGATCAGATATTATGTTTGCAATTGGGCTAGTCAGCAGATATATGGAGAAGCCCAAATAAGATCACTTTGACGCAGCAAAACGAATTTTGAGACATATCAAAGGTATAATTGATTAAGGTTTATTCTATACACATTCTCAAAATTAGAAATTAATTGGTTATTCAGATAATGATTTTGGTGGAGATGTGGATGATAGAAAATGTATTTTTGGTTATGCCTTTCATATTGGGTCAACAGTAATTTCATGGTCATTAAAGAAGCAACAAATGGTTGCCCTCTCAATATGTAAAGCTAAGTATTTAGCTGCAATAACAAGTTCATATCAAGCAATGTGGTTGAGATATATTTTAAGTGCGTTGGATCGCGCAAGAAGGCCCGACAATAATATGACAATAAGTCTACCATATCATTTGGGAAAGATCTAGTGGCACACAGTCAAAGCAAGCACATAAAACATCATTTTATTCGGGAGCAGTCGAAAAACAAAATTGAGGAATTGGTGTTCTACATAACAGAAGATCAACTGGCAGATATTTTTACAAAACCACTAAACAATGAAGTGTTCTGTAGATTACGAGAAATATTTGGTATGCGAAGTTGAGCTTGAGGGGGAGTGTTAGAAAGCTCCTTTCTTTTGGACATTTGGAAATCAACGTGTATGGCTCCAAATGATTGCTTAATGGCTCCAAATGGCTTCAGCAATTACTTGGGCTCATCACAGAACACAAAGCTTGTTTTCAAAACACCTTTACATTTCAAAAACCACCCCTTTTTGCCTTAATACAAATATAAAATACAAAATACAAAATACAAACTACACATGATACAATTGAATGCTTATGCTTAAAATGATTCCAAAATACAAAAAGTTCCTGAGCTAACTTAATTACAAAAGTCTTTAATTATCTTGGAGTTCCAATGCCTTGTAAGGATTGTTAATCTCCTCTTTTTGCACCTGAGGAGGGAAGTGTAGGGTGAACTACACAGCTCAGTGGCTAATATATTTATAGCCATTGGCAATTGACCAAAGTCAAGCATATGTATATATATATATCTAGCATTCATACTTTATTCAAGCAATTTAAACATTCATCAAATTTAGCTCCTAACACATAACACTCAATATGCTTCATACTTGACAATTTAAAAATGCAATACACAATAAATGGCTCCAGGGTTCCTTGAAACAGAATGAGGAAATCGAAGTTTACCCTATGAATAGAATGAGTTCATTTTTCGGAGCTCATATGCTACAAACAGGCATCCGGGAGAAGGCTCTTATCAATGTGTATGTGACGAACATAATGGTTCCTCTCTCGCCCAAACAGAAGCATGAAATCATGCTCAAAATCATTTTACCAAAATGCTTTTGTGCTTTCAAACCTTTTCTTTCTATTTATACAAAATGCCATGACTAATTTCAAGGCATAACATTGATCAAAATCATAATTTAATTTTTATAAAGATATCATGCTTCTTTCACAGTATAACATAATCAAAATCATCATGTATTTTCAATAAGTCAATTTCAAACAATTTAGCACATATACACACATAGGCAAGAATTTGCCCATTTACACAATAATCATAAATATATTACCTACCTCATTTCCTTGCAAAAATTCAAGTCAAGGTTATTTTTCCCCTTGCTCTTGGATATGATTTTTCTTGGTTCCCTAAAACAACCAAGTTTCATTCAATAGGAATCCAATAGAAAATCTCAAAATACAAAATTACTAAAATTGATTCTAGAATGTTAAACCCAAGCATTTTTTAGACTCCATGAGCTAAAATCTTTCCAGAAATTCAAAAGTTTCAAAATGATCTTACCTTCATTCTCCACCAAATGAAGGTACCTTTAGCTTAAATGGAAGCTCTTTTCTTCCTCTTCCTTTTTCTCTTCTTGGACAACTTCAAAATTTTCTTGAAGACTAAATAGAATTAAACCTTAACCCACTCTCTCTTCTTTTCTCTTAAACCACCAAACTCTCTTTCTCTTTCTCTCTCATTTTCGTTATTCTCTTCTGCTTATCCTTCCATTCATGTTTTCCTTCTTCATTTATAAGCAAGACAATACTTCTTCTTCCAATTATGCCCTTAATGATTGAGAAATGTCCTATTTGTCCTTCAATTTAACCTTAAGTCTTTTATACTTAAGTGTCTTGCCAAAACACCCTTAAACATTCTTACATAACACTTTATTTTAGAAGAATCTTCTTTATTGTCTTAAGTTTCTAAGGACACAAAAATCATTCAATTCGGCTCAGTGATTCGAAAGATCCACTTCAAACATTTTTGGGCTGCTCTTGTCCAAATCAGTATACTATACACAACTTCTATGCGAAATTTAAATATCTTAGAAACTGAATTAGATTTCAACTTCTTCGTACCATTTGTAGCACCATGTCTCTAATTTATCTTGAAACTAGAATTGTCTCATTCGAAGCTCTATCGATCCAGAAATCACCAAAACACTAAAGCATGTTCAGTAAAATATCTAATTCCTTCTCTTTTCAAAACGACACCCTTACTTGATTCAATCCATCTTTTTCACATCAATACCAGAAGCTCTCAACATCTATGACGGGATAGAAAAAATGGGTTAAAAAAACTAGTGGTTCAAGAATCACTTCATTTGGAGGTCGGATAAAAAAATTATGGCCGGAAAAATCAAACAAGATTTGGTCCTCAATCATATTGAACTTGTCTCGGGACAAGGGCAAAAATTTCACTAGAGATATTAGATTAGGATCATATTAGAATGATTTCAAAGAGAAATTTTGAGATCTACAACTTTGAGGAAGACCTTGAGGTCAGATTTTATCATCGAAAGGGTCAAAATAGACCAGATAATAGAATTAGACGAAATCAACTGAAAAAAATAGAAGAATGGAAAAAGACAAAAAAAGTGAAAAAATTGCTATAACTTTCCCTACAGATATCAGAGTTAAGTTTTCTTTATATGGTTCGAAAGAGAACTCCAAGATCTACAAATTTCGTGAAGAAGACAGATTTTATCATTTGAAGGATCGAAAATAGAATAGAAGATAGTTCATGCGGAAAACCAAAAGAAACAAAAGATCATAGATAGCAAAAGATAGAAGAAGTGAAAAACACAGAAGAAGGCACATCAGCAAAACACAGAAGAAGATGCGTCAACAAAACACAGAAGAAGATGCATCAACAAAACACAGAAGAAGTAAAACCTAGAAGGAACAAAACTCAAAAGAAGACACTTCAGCAAAACACAAAAGAAGACGCATCGGCAAAACATAGAAGAAATAAAACCCAGAAGGAACAAAACTTAAAAGAAGACACGTCAACAAAACACAGAAGAAGACGCATCAGCGGAACACAGAAGAAGATGCGTTAGCAAAACACAGAAGATAGCAAAACACAAAAGATAGCAAAACACAGACGATAGCAAACCACAAACGACACAAAACATAGAAGGAGATGATGTCATCATAAAGAAAACCCAGAAGGAGATGATGTCATCACAAAAGAAGCAAAAGACAGAAAAAGCTACTCCTCTCTTACACATCTTCCCTTATAAGGACTATGACTTTCGGCCTAGTAGTCCAAAAATTCCATACTATATAGCATTGAAAACCTAAAAGAAAGATCTACAACTCTCAAGAAGGAAACTTTGCCAAAATATATCTAGATCAATCCCAATTTTCCCTTAAAGTCTAAAGATGAATTTTACATTCATCCACCAATGTGCTACACTCAGTTCTCATTTCATGACAAATTTTGAGACTCTTAAAGACAGAATTGAAATTTGATGTCTTCATAAAAATGTATCCATATGCTTATAGTTTAATCCAAATTAAGAATCATCTTGTTTGGAAAACTAGAGAAAAAGATATGGCTAACAGACCGATGCACACTCAATAAACATTTTCCAAATTAACCACCCATTTTATTTCACATTTTTTCCTTAACATAAATCATACTAAGACCACCTTTTCTACTTCATTACTCCTCATTCTCAACTCCATTTCAAATCAATATCACTTATAAAGAAATTTATAATCCCTGACTAATCATGAATACCAATGACAGAACATAAGCATATATGCATATTTCTCATCAACTTACTACACATATGCAACTTCATTTTTGGCTTTCATTCTACTTCTAACATTCACCTTAATTCTTCTTACTTCCCAATCTTTTATCCACCAAAAATACCAAAACAAAACTTGGACATATCCACATTTCTCATTCACTACTTTACCCTTGCCTATCATTTCTTGGTTCAAGAATTTTCATTCATTTGCTATTTACTCATGACTACTTGCCAAAATTTCTCCTTGAAATAGTTCTAACTTCTATCAAACATTCGGGGTCTAAAAATTCTCCCCCTTTAAAAAATTTTGTCCTTGAAATTCCTACTGGAGTGGTCAACAAAATGGAGGTAACATTTGTCTTATTTTTTCCTCAGTCTCCCTAGTAACTTCTTCACTTGAATACTTTCTTTTAAATAATACTGCCAAAAGACTCAATAGATCCTTCAATCACTAATTCATCTATTACACTATCTTGACTATTTCATCAGTATATTTCAGGTTACTCACCAGCTTTTACTTCATATGTTGTCAATCTATCTCTGTTGATCATACCATTATTTCTTAACCTATTCACATATCGCATATTATGAATCTAAAACTTCTTTTTACCAGTAACACTAACTCATAATAATTTTTATACAGACCAATTCATAATAGCTTAACTTATTCTTTCTCCAAATTTGAGCACACCTGGCTAAGATGGTACTCACAAAAACACTTTACCTCTCTTTTGACAATTAGCTTCTCTTCAGGGTTAATACATTAAACTCTTATGTCCATTTCACCATATTCCCTAAATCCGATGTTGATCCACCTACCTCATTTATCTTTCATGAGTCACTTTACTCTTATTTCAGATTCATCACACTCACTAACATTATCTCACATTTATTATGGCCTTATACCATTTTAGGCCCTCTTCATCTCAATGTAAGGGTGAATGACCAACCTTCTGTCATACCATGCCCCATACCGCATTCTAAAGATGCCACTATGGTCATAATTGTAATGCCTGTAATCAATTTGAATTATACCTGAATCTCATCTTCCTCTGAACTAAAAAATATAAGCTTTAAGCATATTCCCAACAGTTAAAACTGTTGGTAGTTCAAACATTCAACCACTCGTTTCTACATCCTTAGCAACTAAAATACAATCTTAGCATATTCCTACTAGGATGTCTAGCTTAGGTTGTTACTTAGGCTTCTCTAACACTTTCTTTGCTCAATCATCTTTATC
>JANITW010000235.1:65302334-65313168 GCA_027564335.1 Erythroxylum williamsii
GAGTTGCCAGAAATCCCAAAGCCAGAAGTCCCCAAGTTGCCTGAATTGTCCAAGCCCACACTCCCAACAAAACCAGGACTTCCAATTCCCGAGGATCACCCTTAAGTAAATTTCCAGTGCTTATGTTGCCAGCTACTTTCAGTTATTTGTTAATGATACTGTAGATTATAGGGTGGGACTTCAGTTTGAGAGGAGTGTATCAAGCATTATTTCTGCTATTATTATGTATTTTCTTCACTATTTTATTATGAAATACTGTTTTATATAAAATTAATCTCATAGAATAAAATAGGAGGTGGAGAGTATGGTAGATAAGACAATCAAATAAAATAGAAGTTAAGCATCCTACCAAATTTATTTTTTTTAATATTCACTTTCACATTAAAAATTCGGTGTATATTTACTTTAAATAGAGCATGTGAGATAGGATTCAATTTTGTATTTTTCACAGGCAAAGTTTATTAAACTTATATAATCAATATTAGATGTGTTCATGGTAATATTAACATAGTCTTTAATAATATTAAGCTATTCATATTCAAATTAGACTATAACATTCATAAGTTATAATTTAAAACCTTAGTTTAGAATTAAAAAATATACCATTTTTCATTTAAATTAGTTATTTCTAGCTAACAATTTCAAAGATTTCATTCATTTAATTATATACTATCCTCCTAAAAAAAACCTTACTTATCATCACAATTATGTATTCAAAATTTCGCCATAATCCAATTTCTAATTTTTAATAAGGCTACATTATTATGAAGAATAAATACTGAGAACAAAAAATCATTAATTTTTGTTTCATTATTATTTCCAACAAAATAACTAACCAATTTGATATAAACAACAATGCCCAATGAGATTTTTAAGTTGGACATTAAATTGCTATCTATGTTATAGACTCTAAGGTCCATTCTCCAGTCTTGCTTAAACCTACCCATTAGACTTGTGGCCAACTCGAAAATAACATTTTTGCCTAAATGTTTTGTTCTTTAATAGTGGTATGTTGTGGAAAAAAAGATTGTGAGCATTGGTTTTTTCCATTGTGCTTTATCTTATTTGCATCAATCTGCTGAATTTTTGTATTTTCTAATCAACTTCCAACATCTTAAAGAGGTATATTAATTTTAATCCCACTGTATACACATGCTTTAAAGCTATATATATTTATTTGGTTAATTGTGGCATTGGTTGTAATGATTGTGTGTTAAAATCATGTTGACACTGTATATTTAATGCTCACTAATTGTTAATATAATTTCAACATATAATACCAAAGCCTCTTTCATAATTTAGGAACTATTTTGTTATTTTCCCATTTTTGTGCTAGTCTTTGAGTATTATACCTATTTTTTAATAACTTTTTGTTAATAAGAGTAAATTTTTTTAAAGGCATGTACACTTTATGTATTGTTCAAACATATGATTATAAGTGTTTCTCTGGCAAAATTTTCAAACAAAAAGGGCTAAAGAAATATGAGTCTTGACGCTTCACAATGGCCCTTTTTTTTAATTTTTTGAACTTATTTTCAATTGTTTCGTTAAAATTAATACCATATAATCCTTAGAAATTTAGAAAATAATCTATCTAAGTCATCGACAAAGGTTTTTTGGACGATGAGTTTTTTCTAGGTTAGAGGTGAAGGTTGAAGTTGGATCATCAATATGTTTTTTTGGACTTAAAATAGGCATAACAACATGTCATTTTCTAGGGGAATTTTTCATAAAAATTATTATTATTTTGAGAGATGCATTTTGGCACATTTTATTTACGATTTTACCTCAAATTAAATATTTTATATATTTTCATGATAACTTTTTAGGATAACTTCATATGTTATTTTGCCTAGTTATCATTTATTTAATATAGCATTTTGATTATCTTAATTTATCATTAAATTTTGGATATATTTAAATATTATGTGCTTATTAATTTACCTTTCATAACTCTGGACATTCAAATATCTATTATTATTATTTTCTTCTAATATTAATAAATTATTTTACTAAGATTTGTATATTAATGAAATTATCCCGTCGATGAGTTTATTGTTTGGTAGGATACTTCATTAGAGAAGACATTTTGTTGAATATTATCAACTGATATAGTTTTACTATAATTTTAAAGATAATTGATGAATTAGTTGTGATATTTAATATATTTCTCTTATCTGTGAATGAGTTTATTTTTTATGTTCAATGACCTCTAGGAATGAACTTAAAAATTAACATCTAGTTGTACATGCATATTTAAGAATGATAATAGGTGGGCTAAGATCTAGCAATAGTGAAATATTTTTAAAATCTTGAGCTCAACTTGGAGCCACTACAAGAAAATAAGACAATCTGCGACGTTTAAAAAACGTCACAAAATGTCAAAAAACGTCACAAAATACAATCTGCGACGTTTTAAAAAACGTCACAAAAAACGTCGCAAAATGTGGTGTAGGTAAAAAGTTTCTGCGACGTTTTTAGGAAAACGTCACGAAAAATACGAACATTTAGCGACGTTTTAAAAAACGTCACTGAAAGATTGGTATTTCTGTGACGTTTTAAAAAACGTCGCAAAATGTCTTCCGCGACGTTTTTTAAAAAACGTCGCTAAATGTCTTCCGCGACATTGTTTAAAAAACGTCGCTAAATGTCTTCTGCGACGTTTTCAACGTCACAGAATGTCTTTTGTGTCGTTTTGATTATTATTTGTATTATTTTTTAATTATCATTTTTTCAAAAATTATTTTAATTTAATAAATTTCAATTTTAATAATTATTTTTAAAATACAACTTTTAATCTTATTTGTTTAATAACTATTCAATATTATTTATAAATTTTATTTATTTAATAATTCTTCATTTTTTATTATATCATTAATTTTAATAATTATTCATATATTACGAGAATTTTATACCTGTAAACAATGTATTATTAAATTGCAATTCGCAAATATATTATAATACACTAATTAATGTCAGTAAAAAATGCACCATTTAATTGAACAAATCACATCGATAAATATAAGTATTATAACCAAAAGTTTAATCATAGCACTATTTGAGCCTATGTGTCTTGACTGCTCAAAATGTTCCAAAAGTAAGGAATATAAGATGAAAACAAAAGTCTTATATATAAAACTTTGGCAGCACCAGCTCCCTTGTCGTTCTTCCTCTTCTTCATGTAAAACTCCAACTCTTTGCCTTCCACTTTGTATCTGTAACCACACCCCCCAAAAAAAAAATTCACATTAGCCTACTTAAGAAATAAGACCATGCAAGGAGCTTGAAATGAATGTGAGATGAATAGAAGTGACTCATTGGGATGTTTTTATTCTCATAAAGGCAAACTAGTGTGACGCATCATACTTAAAATTGGGGTAGCTGCTGTAAGGTACTCTTTTATAGATTCTTTCGGCTCATTCAATTTGTATTAGAAAAACAAAAGGGAGTATTTACAGAAAAAATCATAGAGCTCAATTCGTAAGACAGAGCAATAACAATTTTTTAAAGACAAACAAAAACATATGAATTTAGAAGAAAATTCATATGTTTGCAAAGCTGCGAGTACATATTAGAAACTATTTCTTATTACTTCAGGGAAAGACAGAACAACATAATTAGGAGCACCAATACACAGTATCTAGCATTAAAATGAAGGATGCATGCATTTCCCTAACGTAAACCATAACTTCCAACAAATACTTATGAGTTCTAAATAGAAAACTGAACCAAGATGTTCATGTAGAAACCGTAGAGCACAACAGAGCAGAGCACTTCCAGAATACATTTCCTTTTTGTTCAAAAACAATGTTATATTTGAAACACAATCATCTCCTGCTCAGCTAAAGTCTAAACAGAAGTAGAAAGATACCATATGATCTGCATCAGATCAGAAGATCAAAATAAAGTAGAGGTAATGGAAATGTTCAGAACTTAAGCACCCGTAAGAACCTACTGGCTATATCAGTGTATGATTTGAGCGAAAAAAAGCATAATGATACTTGCCGCTTGCATATTTCTTTTTTCACCAATGGATGACAGTCGCTTCCAAACGTATTTAAGGTATGAAACAAAAACCCACTATGAGTGACTATTGCAATCTCTTTCTCCTTCCTCGTCCACAACCTGTAATATTCAGGCATTGTTTGCAACTTTAAACAAAATGTGTACCAAATCTAATCCATTAAAAATTACCAACTATGAAATGTTTTAAATATGATATTTTGTCTCAAGAATGATCAGAATTTGCATGATCATGAATAGCGCAGGAACTCTAATCTATAAACGTATGGCAATGCAACAAAGATGTGAGAATTTGAATGTTTTAATCCTCAAAAGGCTTAACAGCATTACTAAGATGTCTCTTGCAAACAAATATGAACTGAAGTTTCTTAGTTGGTGGGCGCCTAGAAGATTCAAGTTGCATCAATATGTGGCATAGCTTCTAGTTGCAGTCCGGAGATAAAATGCTGTTTATGCTCTTTAGCACGCCCACAAAACTATCCATACCATATGAATGCGAGTAATGATCAACCAACCAGTTCATGAACTTCAATCCCCTGGCAGCAAGTTCATCAGAAGTCTCTCTCACTTTGGCCTTCCAGAGGGTGTCCTCATCAGTTTCTATCTGAAACCACAAATAGGTAATTGAATGGAGCAGTAACATAAAGAAGAATAGAAAGGATTAGGCAAGTAACCAAACTTGGCCAGATTCATAATTAGAGAGTTTATACTTGCCGGTGAAAAGTCAATTGCAGGAAAAAGTAATTGATAGTTGCTGACATTTTGCCTCCCATGACAAGGACAAATACCCTGTGGGAAATAACTACAAGTAAGGAAGCTTTTCTGGACTTCAAAGTTGACAAGCAGACGTGGAACATTGGATCTTTTATTCTCTATGAGAGGGTGTGGGAATGGATATCAAGGAGGATTGCATCAGCTCCAACATCAATATATTGAATTAAGCATCAAGCCTCTAGACTTAATTAGGGTATATAGTAGTTAATAGCATATTGAAAAGTTCAGTGTATAAGTACATGATATCAAAAGAAACATAAAAACAAAACATAGTAGATGCACCAAATGTTCTCTACAGTTTTCCACTGCAAGAAATGGTGGAGAATTGAGACTTGAAATTGCTGCTCTACCACTGTTTCCAGCATTTGCCACCATAAGTGGCAGTACATCCATCCTATCAGTATAGTCCCCACCACCAAAAACACCAACAGCTGTCTGCAATGTTCTGCAGGTCAAAATGGTCACATCTTAACAAGACATTTTCCATCTAACAAGAGCAGTTTGTAGACCTCTTCCCAGGTAAATACTTTATTATTATTTTCATCTAACAAACAAAGCACAGAACGCAAAACAAACCAGTACCTTAGCAAAGGAGAAACAATAACCAAATCAACCCGTTTGGAAAGCCCACAGGCATGTACATGATTACGCAGATGGCCGACCTATACCATAAGAGTGCACAGTTTTCAGGAGACTTGAACTTAAAGGAGCAAGTTTTCCTCAGGAATACATAGAACGCGCATATATATATATTTTTTAACATCATACCTGCTGCCAGCCTAGGGGAGTAAGGGGTGCATCAAAATATTCAGGAGAATAGTATGCTTTGTAGCTCTTATCTCCCTCTACATTGTGCGTCCCTTGTGCATGCCTCACCTGGATTTATGGTTTTATAAATGACTTGATTTGCAGGCAAAAGCCAAGAAAAGAAGGAAAGCCATCTTTGAGGTCTTTCAGACCATATACGCAAGCATCTTCATATCCGGATATGAATGATTAAACTTAAATACCAACCAGATGAAGAGTTTTGCAGCGGTGCAATGGAAACAAACTTGGACCTGGATCACTACCCATTATCTGCAACTGAACTCGATTCAAGTTTCCTTTTCAAGTAGTTTGGCACATCAGGCAAATAAACAATGCTAAAATAAGATTTGCAAATGGAACAAAATTTTGAGGAAAGCACTCTGTCACTCAGTCACTGTCTTACGAGAAAAAAGTAGTTGTGTTTTATAAACAATTAATAAATCACCACAGAAGAATTGCAGTAGCTAATATGGGTCAAACATCATAGAGAAGTAAAATCGCATTAAAAAGTTACAACCTTTTGTGTGAAGTATAAGATGAGTTATAAAACCAACCACTTTTATCAGAAGTTGACAAAATCAAGAAGTCAACTAACAAAACCAAGAGGAAAGTGAAAAACTTGAACAAAGACATCAATCTGCATATGTAAACTTAGAGATTGTGGCATATTTACCAGGGAGAGAAGCGTGGAGAGGAAGAGAAGGACAGGATAAAGTAGCTGGTGAGAGTGACAGAGATGAATTGAAGATGAAGGAATGGGTTGTTATATAAACGAATTGACGAGTGATTAATAGGCAAGTGGCATAAATAATTAAACTTTGTCTCTCAACTTGACAGTATACCCAAGGATTGCTCATGCTCAAGCAGATGAAGTGGAGATGTGACTTTTTTCTCCTTTGTATCTACTCGTACGGACTTTAGATGTGCCTTTTGTAGCGTCTCTTTCGAGTGAACCTTTGATGATTATTGGCTAAAATTGGAGAATTCATGGGTATGTTTCCCAATTAGCCACTCAAAATGTGATCTTTGAAACTTGGTTGACTTGGCTACAGTGTTGTACAATTACTGGCTTTTCTTTTGTAGGCTCAAAGAAGAAAATCAGAGCCTTTTTTTTTTTTCAAGCTCAAATTTGTTTTCCATGCTCGACTTCTTTCATCAATCTGAGGCGTCATCTCTTTCTTTTTGTTCAAAGCATTTGTTAAATTGAATGCCAATTGGATAAAGGCAAAGGTTTGATTTTTTTTTTACTATTTTAAAAATAACTTTTTGATTTGATGACAATAATTTATTCATTAATTTATTTAACTTTAATTGGCTGAATTTTAAATCCAAACTTTTTTAATAATCACAAGTAAAAAGTTAATTATATCTTCCTTTTATAATTTTTAAATTACATTATATATCATATTTTTGTTATATTATAATTATAAATATTTTTAATTTATTAAATAATAAAATTTATATATGTTATATAAAAATGCTAATATGATGTAACTCGCTGCATCATTTAGAATTTAATATTAGATTATTATTATTAAAATTATAAATTAAATTTTTATAAAATTAAATATTTAAAATTTAAATTTTTATAAAAATATCCAACCAACTAAAAAATATATAATATTTTTATTTTTATAATTTATTTAAATCATACGTTTATAATTTATTTTACTAGTCAGCGTCTAATCTTACCGTGGTAATTCTACATAATAAAACAGATATATTGTCCGCGGTTAAATCAACTTACATAATTAGGAAACAAAGCTTTTAGCTTTCACTGTGCTCCACATCCTCCGGCTGTTATATCTCTGCATCTCTCTCAACAGATGGTGGATCCAGAATGCCACTGAAGCTGCCTTCCAAATTTCATTACTTGATCCTCCTCTCCCTTTTCTTAATTTACCTCTACTCCACCAGTTTTCTCCGGCAATACTCCACACAGACAACCACCACCACCATTAGCACCCCCTTATCTTCTACTTCTACGCCCTGCAATTTCTTCAAAGGCCGTTGGGTCCTAGACCCAAAATCCCCGAAACCACTCTACGATGAGAACTGCCCGTTTCATCGAAACGCATGGAACTGCATCAGAAACAAAAGAGAGAACATGGGTCTCATCAATTCATGGAGATGGGTGCCTAAAGATTGTGACTTGATACGGATTGATCCCGAGGTTTTTCTGGGTTTCATGAGACATAGGAATATTGGGTTTGTGGGGGATTCTTTGAATGAGAACTTTTTGGTGTCCTTTTTGTGTGTTCTTAGAGCGGCTGATGCTGGTGCAAAGAAGTGGAAGAAAAAGGGTGCTTGGAGAGGTGCTTATTTCCCTAAATTCAATGTCACTGTTGCCTATCACCGTGCTGTTCTGCTTGCCAAATATCAGTGAGTGAGTTTTCGTTGTGAGTTTCTGTAGATTGTTTTTGGATTTACTTTTGTTGTCTAGTACAGCCTTGCTAGGTGCATGACTATATGTGATTGTTTGTTCAGGAAGTTTAAGATAATGCTTAGAAGTGATAGCTCATACTAGTCAATTTCATCAAAATCAGGACTTGAACCAATGTTAGCTTTAGCGGAAGAATTAGGGGCTGTGTGTAAGAAAAAGTAAACAATAGATCGAAGCAAATAGTATTGGCTTCAGGATCAATATAGGGGAAGGGTACATTACAACTGTCCCTTATAATAATTAGAACGATGAATGGATTGGTAGGAAATGGGGCATTGCGAGGAGGGGTCACACAAGTGTTTAAGAGTATCAGGCAGTTGAGTTGAGATCGCTAATCTTATTTGGTACTTTTGTCATGTTAATAAGTTTTCTCATGTTCTTATGGTAGTACCCTCATACTAAATCTGAATTCTCAATGTCGTGTTCATTTTCCCTTTCTCCTTTTTGCTTTTTCTGGATAGTGTTGTAAAATAACAACCAACCATATTCATGATTGATTACGTAAAGGTGGAAGCCAAAAGGATCTGCTGTTGCCAGTGGACTGAAGGGAATATATCGTGTGGATGTTGATATACCAGCGGATGATTGGGCTACTGTTACTGACTTCTACGATGTGATTATCTTCAATACTGGCCATTGGTGGGTTCCTTTTCCAGTTTAAGTTTATGATTTTTTGATCAGTGAAGTGGTTTATTCGTCTAGTCCTACTAGAAGCTTGTGCTTGATTTCCAGATGTGAATCTATATCCCATGAAAAATTAAAACTTTCCGATTTTCTGACTTGCCAGTATATGCATTTGCTTCAATTTTAACGGATCACCTAATGCCTACTTAATGTGGCTGTGTTTTAATCATTTTACTGTCTTCCAATCAGACATCTGTAGTAGATGTATTGAAAAGAGGTGTTTTGTATGAAAGGGAATCATTTTGAAGTTTTATAATGTCTAATGTGAATAGCATTAGTTACAAACATTGAAAAGGATTGTGTGGAAAGTAAAGACATAAAAACTTTTGATTTCATTTAATCTGTTCTGTTGATACCTATCTGGAAGATGTGCTTGCAATGGCCTTCCATATTCTAAAGTTACACTGAATCAGCTAAGAATATCCCCTATCTAGACGGGTTGGCGCTGGCCTTCAAGTGCTGAAAGCAACAAAATTATTGATTCAAATGGCCATTTGCAGGTGGGGTTATGACAAGTTCCCAAAGGAGACCCCTCTTGTCTTCTATCGGGATGGGAAGCCAATACTTCCTTCCCTAGACTTGTTTGATGGACTTCAAGTTGTTCTTCAAAGTATGGTCAAATACATACAAAAAGACGTCCCTGGTAAGACACTCAAATTTTGGCGGCTGCAATCACCACGACATTTTTATAGTGGTGACTGGAATCAAAATGGCAGTTGCTTGTTCAGTGAGCCCCTTAAGGAACAAGAGGTATCCCTATATATATATTATTTATGATGACTTCTAATTTTTTCCCTTCTGGCATGTACACAATAATGCTATATTGTGAATTAACACGATTCTTGGCCCATAGTTAGTGTAGCGTATTATTAAAGATAGATTTTTGGCATCTATTACTCGTTTGAACTGATTAAGACACTGATACCTGAACAGCTGGCTATGTGGTTTGATCCTAGCAATAATGGAGTCAACAAAGAAGAAAGAATGGTGAATAATATGATTGAAAAGGCATTGCATGGTACAGATATACAGATACTGGATTTTTCTCATTTGAGTGAGTTTAGGGCAGATGCTCACCCAGCGGTTTGGTTAGGAAAGAAAGATGCTGTTGCAGTATGGGGTCAGGATTGCATGCATTGGTGCTTACCTGGTGTCCCTGACACATGGGTTGATATCCTGTCAATCCTGATACGAAACATGTTGGACACCAGATGATGACTAAAGGGAATAATAAATTTATGCATTTCATTGGAAATGCTGCGTTGCTGATGCAGTGTCGATGATTGGACGAAATTCTCAAAATTTCCATTATCTGGATATGTTCCAGTGTTAAGGGCATGTTCGCAGAAGATTTTCATTGCCAGTGAGTGAAATGGACAAAGTAAACTACTTTTTTCCTTCACCTGGACTGCTTGAAGAAATAGTTCGTTGCCATCTGTGAACAGTTCATCAATATTTTTCGGCTGCAGAAAACAACAAAAATTATTATGATTCTTTTGAAGGTGGAGAGATGAAATAAAGGATAACTGAATATGCTGTATATGGTTTCTGCCACGAGCTACTTTTAAGTCACAAGACAAGCTTTTTCTGTATGCCACCGACCCTTCAACTTCTGTTACACTGATTACGACCAGACAGATAATAATCTTTTCTGATTAGTTCACTTATCCACATGTAATCTTGTCGACTTTTGGATGTTTCTGTTATTTTTGTGTTAGTGAATCAGACTACTTCAAACTTTCCGAATTAGTTTTGTTTCTAAAAGTTATTCATTACTAAAACCTTTTTGGACATTTGTGTTAAGCTTAATGTGAAATGTCACTTCGCCAATTTTTTTGGTATCAATATTAATTTGGTGTCTAGTGGTACAAGAACTACAATTTAAAAGCTTCTCTTTTTCAAGTATTAATTTTTTTAAAAAGATAGTCGTTCTACTAATTAAGAATAAATTAAAAAAAGGTAAAAGTGTACATGTTATATAATTAAGAATAAATTAAAAAAAAGGTAAAATCGTACATGCTATATGTTAGAGAAGATAGATAAAATAAGGATTTTAAAAAGCGAATAAATTTTGAAAATTACTTTTATTTTAAAAATAAAGTT
>JANITW010000235.1:65329634-65344403 GCA_027564335.1 Erythroxylum williamsii
CATAATATTTCAAATTTGGACATAATTATGGTATTTTATTTTAATTTTATTCTATAGGTTCCATGTGACTATATATCCTGGGTGTCTAATGCTTTTTAACATGAACTGCTGTACAACAATATGTGAAAGAGTAAAACAGAATGGGAAGGAGTTGCATTTAATGGACCCCTATAGATGTATGATTTGCACTCATTGTATCTGATTATGAGAGATCATTGTACTCCTTAGAAATCTATAGTAGTTAAAACATATTGTTTTTGTACATTTAAGTTAATACTATCAATATTTATATAGGATATGATTATGGTAAATATATTTTTTGGCTATGTATTTCTTTGCTCTTTGACACCCTAGTAATGTTAATTTACCCATAAATGATGGCTTCTGAAGGAAAAATTCTTTTAAAATGCAAAGCATAAGAGATTTCCATTAAATGGGACATGTAATGTGTGTCAATTGAGAATGGCCAATATCTATATCCAAATCAATTATTCAAGACAGTCTCACATTTCTATGTATATTTAGGCAAATTATACAATATAATCAAACATCCCTATCTAATCCAAATCATAAAACAAAGTTTCAAATACATATTCACATTCATATCACAACACGGTTGAAATACATATCGAATTCATAAAACATTTTTCAAGCATGGCTTATTTTGTTGTTGATTGATCATCATCAATTTGAGATTTTGTTGGAGTTGATTTTTTAGCCCATAATTTTTATCTTCTCCTAGTTATAACTATTTTTTGACCATTTGTATTTTGCGAAGCTTGTGTTGGTTCCAACACTTGACATTGACTTCCACCTATCTATAAAACATTTATAAACAAAAAGTATACTATGACTAATTAGGAAACTATAATAACTAATCTACCACCAACTTCTTCAAATGTTAACATACTATAAAATAAGTGTTTCCACTAACTTCTCCAAATGTTACTCCATATTCTTGGACGAGGTTGTATATACATAAATGTTTATAATTTATTAAAATTTTGATGAAAAAATTAAAAAAGAATGTTCACTCACCACCCTATTCTCCCTTCATAAGATAGATACTGTAGTGTTGGATCCTGTAGATACTGATTATCTACCTTTTCTTTTTGGACCACTGTCAATGTAGGATGTAGATATAAGATTTTTTGGTGGTCTTCCTTGTTTCCTTTGCATTATAAATCATATACATATAGAATTTAAAGTGAATGATTAGACATTTAAAGAATATTTATCATATACACAATTATAAACTAGTATACAATTACCTTAACAATTTTAGGATGTCTCGAAAGTTGGTCCTTATTTTAGCATTCTCTTTTATTGTGAAAAACTTTAAAACAATTTTGACATCTCATAAGTACTCTAACTTTGCTCAACATATTTGGATTCTGTGGTTCTTCATCTTTATCCCTTCTTCTAGCCTTCTTAGGTCTTCCAGGTGTCTTCTTAATCAAATGAGATAATATAGGTTGCAAGTTTTTAGTCTTTGGCTAAAAATTTGGACCGTTAATAGGTTTTATGACATACTAATAACTTTTCAAATAACACTTACATTTGAAGTATTGGCTCACATACCCATCGATATCCTCCTTGTGATTTGATATACAATCAAATACATACTTATATGGGATTCCTGTTAAATACCAAAGTCCACACTGAAATGTTTTTACTTGTAAATCAACAATGAACTTATTTGCAAAATGCATTACTTTGAATTTCAAATTTCCGTTTGTCCTAATGATATAGTGTCTTGCTTTCCATTGTGCAATCTATATCTTCTTTCTCACCGTTGGACATATTTTATCTATGGATTTGATCATCATCCCTCTTTTCATGAATCAAAGTTATCAAAGCAGCTTGAATGTCCTCTAGCATATTAATCATACTTTTTGATCTTCTTCAAATGAATCTATTAAATGTCTCTGATATATTGTTATAAACAATCTCATACTTTGGCCTTGTGCTAACAAATGCTTTCACAAAAGTGTCAGGATTCCTTGCTTTGAAGTCATCGTAAGCCTTTTTTAATACATTCTTCAACTGCTCTATTATTTCATCAAATTCCACTTCTGTTGTGTAATTAACTAATTGCAAAAATAAACTCCTGTATGTGTGAACTTTATGCAATTTAAACCAATTGGCATACACATGTCAGGCGCATTTTCGATGCTTTAATTTTGGGAGGAGATTCTTCAATGCATCTACTAAACCTTGAAAAAAAGAAAAAAGAAAACATTATAATGTAAGTACAATATAATAATTCAAAGCACATTTACTAATAAATAGTATCGGTATCAAAATTTTTACCTTTTGTTGATCGCTTAAAAATGTACATGAATTCCCACTAATGTTTAGATCATCACTAAGAAGAATTAAAAACCAATGCTAAGATTGGTAATTCTCTCCCTCAACCACAATCCAACATATAGGGTACATCTGATTGTTTCCACCATGCCTAACTCTACCTAATAAAGTAACTCCAAGAAATGCCTTCAAAAAACATCCATCAAGCCCTATTATTTTTTGACAACCACTAAGGAAACCATACTACAATGCACAAAATCTCACTTAAAACCTCATAAACATTAGCTATCCAGAATTTTTATCAAGTTTATTTTGAATGATGAATTGGCCTTTTTTATCGACTTGTCGCAATTCTTGTCCATAAGACCACAATTTTGCATAATTTCCTTCCATGGCATCATAATAATTTCCCATTTAGCCTTATAACATGAAGATTTAGTCACTTGCAATGCATACTTGGTTTGAAGATCATTTATCATCTCGCTAATTGGCCAATTCGAGTTCCTCCTAAACTTGTGTAAGAATTGATTTGTTATCCACTTCTTACCAGCTTGCTTATTTCTTTACACCTTCTTACAAATATGCCTATTTTCTAATATCTTCACTACAAAGGTTTTTTTCATTTCTAATCCAACTAGGATAAACCCTAAAAGGATAGTATGGATCACCAATAGCTTCCATTCTCACACCTGATCTCATTATTGAAACATCATATCCATTTGTAATTGCATATTTTTTCCTCCCTAAACTAAACCTCACCCTTCAACTTCATGCCAACTTTACATTGAAATTCATTCATGTCAACTTTTGGATTGAAAATAACATATTTCTTACTTCTGTCAGAGGCCTTGCACTTACCATTATCACTACATGTTGGTGATTGAACCTCAGCATCACTGTCCTTATACTCACTACACTAACCCTTGAATAATTTTTCTGTTCATTATTATATTTTCCACTACGTCCAACCCCATCCTTAACACCATCACATTCAAACCCACTACCAACCTTCTTCCCATATTTCTTCTCATTAGCTTTTGAAGTGACATATTCTTCATCATTAGTTGAATAAATTTCATCATCACTTATATTAATTTCAAATTCAATCATCTCCATAAGAACAAAATCTTCATCATTTTGTTCCACTAGAACTTGGAATAACCCATTTTCATTATCGATCAGAATCAATTTCTTCACCATCACTTGTACTATTATAATAACCATACTCATAATAGATTTCAACATTGTAGTTCTTCAATTCTTCCATGCACTAAAGCATTGACAACATGTCCTTGTCATAATGTAAACTCAACTCTTTCAAACAACTCATTGATTCTTTTGGAAATTTGTAAAACATAGATACAACTATATGACCTTTATCTTTCGATACTCTTTTTAGTACTAATGTACTAAGTTCATCAACACCAACATACTTCTTCGGTTTGATCTTGCCTCTAACATATTTTTTGTTTTCATTTCTTTCCAATACCCCACTATAAATAAACTTAAAATTCAACAACATTTACATTATAAAGAATTTTACTATTAGTTTCCAAAAAATAAAAATTGCAAGAACGTATAAGGAAAATTAAAAGCCTAGCTGGAGCAGTAATAATAATAGAAGCATTATGTTTTTTTTAAGAATTAATAACCATTATTGAAAAAAGTTAAAAAATCCTTCAAAAAGGGTAAACCATAGAGTAATATACAATGGAAAATAGGTGTACTGGGACTTATATTAAGAACTGAATGTAATCCCACCAGTGAGCTATCGTCTATAACTTAACTATATGTCTTCTTAATTGGGTCAAGGATTTAGTTAGGAGAAGGTGGATTGGTCTCCTGAGGTGCTTTAAAACCTTTAAAAGGCTTACTAAGGATGATGACCTCATGAGCTAAAGTATGAAAGTTGTTAGGAGAAAGTAAAGTAGAGATGGCCATTTCCAAAAATGATAAAAATAAAGTTTAAGTTCAAAATAGAGGAAAGAAGGTTAGGAGAGAAGATGAGGGAAGGGACAAGTAAAATGTTTGAAGTTTGATAAGCTTTGAGAAGCTGTAAAGGAGGCCAGGGAGGTTATGAGAGAAAGCGAAAGAGCCATAAGCATACCAAGAGCAAAGATTTAGTAGTTGAATGAACCAAGGGATCCAACTAAAGAAGTTAGCCAAGCTAGTCAAAACAAATGTAAAGGAGAAATTAAGAACAAAGTAATGGATTATGACAGTAATATACAATGGAAAATAGTATAATCACAAGCACTGTAGTAGGAAGGGGAGTATGACAGGCATGGTGAACCTTCTAACAAGCATGAGAGTGATAGTGAAAACAAACTTTGTTCCAAAGATCAACAATTTGATAAGTTATCGCTCATTAGTCAGAAAAAATAATTCAAAAAGATCTATTTATATTTTGTATTAAGTTATTGATGTAGCTGTTGATATGTAATTAAAGCTATGCTCAAACGCTATTTCAATTTAGTAATGAGATTATGAATGGAAGAAGTTTCTTTTGCATATATTCATGTTTATCTTTTGTTGAGTGGTTAATGGTTGTTGGAAATTGTATGTGCAAATTAGTGTTGGATTGTTGGGTTCTTGGTTGCTGATTCGAAAGTTTCGCCACAACGAAGGAATGACTTTGGCCACGATGAACCTTTCCCAAAAAGTGTTTTGGCTCGATCTTGAAACTTCGCCACAGTGTTTTTTTGCCGAAGGGTGCGTTTGCTCGATCATGAGACTTCGCCGCGGTGAAGTCAGACTTTTGGCCGCGATGAACTTTTCCCAAAAGATCCTTGGAAATATTCCTTAGTTTTGCCGCGGTGAAACATTTACTTTGCCGTGGCGAACTTGCCAATGCTGACGCTGAAATTGTCTTTATATATTGAAGCTTTAAACTTTCATCTCATATGATCCTTACCTGACCATCCCAAATTGTTACCTCGAAATGAGTAACGAGACCCGAGCCCAACATTTATATTATAATTAACCCTTGTTTTTATTGTAAAGTTCCATTACATTTTATTATTGTTCAAGGATAAGTAATAAGTGGTTGATTATGCTCTTTTTGTCAACTTTTAAAGATATTAATATTGGACAACATTGTTTTGCGTATACTGATCAATTTTAGATGGAAGGATAAACTTTTTGAATGGTAGCATAACCGATTTCATTATGGTCAATGACGCTTTTTTTATAATCTTTACAAAACTTGTATTCAGTGTTCTTCTATCTCTAATTATTATTCACATAACTCATATTCTGGGACTCTTTTCTGGTAGATCAAATGGATATTCACAATAAGAAACTAGTTATTAAGTATTTTACATTATCTACCATTTGCTTGCTTATAGGTGCCAATTGATGTAAAAATGAGGCCTGAAACTTATACATTTGAGTTATGTACATGTAAAAATTGAATACATTTATTACTAAACTAATTTCCAACATTTATATTTGTTAAATAAGTACTTCTCCCATCACCATCAACATATTATCTTATTACAAAATAAGACACGAGGTCGCGAAATCTATGGTATCACTTAAAATATACCGTATCAAACGTTGTAACTGCCTCACACAAGTGCCAATTAAAATTAATGTTATTCGTATTAAAACTCATGCGTCTTCCTTTATAAATCATATTTTAATTTAAAAGATTCAATTGATAAATTATTAATTATTGAAGGACTTAATTGATAAATTAGTAATATTAACCTAGTAATTACCAATCGTTTTATATGATTTCAAATTAGAAATATATTTGAAATAATAATAAACATTAATTAACCATATAATAAAAATATTGATGCATTAGTGGGTGTAAATTATATAATAACTTATTCGAAACTTACAGAAAATTTGTTCATGCCTGATATTATTAAACTAACTAAAAACATAATATTCCGTATAAACAAGTTTTGAATTCTACACGTAAAAATCTATGACTTCATTTTGTAAGAATTTAAACTTTGTACGCCTTTTTAAAATTTTATTTAAAATATCTCTCTTCTTAAACTTGTTTATAATTGCATAAATATGGAGAATTCTTGATCATTATAAAAAATTGTGCTATTGAATATTATTTCAATTTCAAGACCATAAGTACATCAAATTAAACTTACTATAAACCTTATAAAATAGGGTATTATATTTTGGTTATGTTTATTCATACAAGTAATGTTTGAATTAGGACTTTTAAGTTTCAAAATCACTAACATCACATATTATCTCAAACGGTGAATTCCAATCTTATGCAATCATAATTGGGGCGTTTGTCAATTTTTTCTTAACAATGTTTAAAGCATCTAAACATTCTTGAGTAAATTTAAAAGAGATATCTCTCTAATAAGCTGGTTAAAGGCTTAGTAATATTATAAAAATCCTTGTTAAATCTTTTATAAAAGTCCGAATGACTTAAGAAACTTCTTATAGTCTTAACCAAGGAAGGGGATGGTAATTTTTCCATAACTTCAATTTTTGCTTTATCTACCTCAATACCCCTGTGAGAAATTTATGGCCTAAAACTTTGCCCCCTTGTATCATAAGATGATAATTTTTCATAATTTATCACCGAATTTGTTTTCTCACATTCCATAAATACCTCCATTATATTCTCGACTAAATTATCAAAAATGACCTTCATACGTCTCTGAAATGTAGCAAGTGCATTGCACAATTTAAAAGGCAACCTCCTATAAGCGAACATACCATAAAGACATATGAATACTATTTTCTCTTGATATTCTGGGTAATTGGAATTTGAAAGCAGCCAAAAAGTCCATCCAAGAAATAATAGTACATGCGCCCAGCTAGCCATTCAAACATTTGGTCTATGAAAGGAAAAAGGAAGTGATCTTTCCTTATTACACCATTTATCTTCCTATAATCGATGCATACTTTCCACCTAGTGACGATTCTTGTAGGAATCAACTCATTTTTATCAATGGGTACCACTGTGATTCCTCCCTTCTTTAGAACAACTTGCGTAGGATTTACTTAAGAACTATTAAAAACAAGGTAAATCACATTAGCATATGGGAGTTTAATTATCTCTGCTTTTCCACTTCCTTCAGAATAGGATTCAACCTCCTTTGGGGCTGTACCACTAGTTTGAACTCCTTCTCCATCAGAATCTCGTGCATTTAAAAAGATGGGTTGATGCCTCTAATATTGGAGATATTCCAAGCAATAGATCTCTCATGCTCCTTAAGCACATTTAACAATTTTTCTTTTTGATACATTTCTACAATTGATGAAATAATTATGGGCAATTTTGACTCCTTTTCAAGAAATGCATATTCCAAATGATCAGTAATTGTTTTCATCTCTAACTCTAATGGTTATTCAAAAGACGGTTTCAACCTCTTCTCTTTATCTTTGTTAATCCCCTCAAACTCTTTCTTTCTCACAAGAGGCTTATTAGCCTTATCTTCATCCTCACCTTGAATAATAGACAACTCCTACACATCGTTGGACAAAATTTTCCTGCATAATATTTAAAGTTATATAATCATTAATATTAATAAAATAATAAAAATCATTATGTTTAAAGTAATGTCACATGACATTAAATATTTTAAAAGTGATCTTTTCTTCTTCCACCTTAATAACCAGTTTGCCATAGTTAATTATGACTCTAATTATAGTTAGAAAGGGTAGACTTAGAATTAAATGTACTTCTTTATCTTCATCCACATCAAGTACTACAAAATCCACTGGTAAGATGAACCTATCAATTTTAACAAGTATATCCTCAATGGTACCCCTATGATATTTGACAGATCTATTGGCCAATTGAATACTCATCCTAATAGGTTTGAGTTCCTCTAATCTCAATTTCTTAAATAATGCTAGCCCCCAAATAAGCTAAACCATTTTTTATTGAAAAATTACTAATAAATAAGGGATAGTAAAACTTCCTAGATCTGTAAGTTTCTCAGGTAATTTGTTTCACAGGATTGTTGAGCATTCCTTACTTACTCCTCTAACTTCCACTTTTTAGATAGTAACTCCTTCAAGATAATTGTGTACTTGAGCATCTGCAAAAGAGCTTCAACAAAAGGTAAGTTTGTATGAAGTTGTGTAAACAGTTCAAGGAATTTACCAAATAGCTCATCCGTGTGATCTTTCTTCAACTTTTCTAGATATGAGATGTTAGACTAAAATTCCATAATTTTTGGAGGATGCATTACATCTTTAGATTTCTCTCGAATCTTTTTGTTATTCTCCTCCTCATTTTGGATCTTGCTATTAGCTTGTACTTCCTTTCCGCTCCTAAGGGTGATTACCTTCATATGTTCCTTAGGATTTATATCAGTGGTACTAAGCAAACTCCCCCGTGATCTTTCAGATAATATTTTTCTAGTTGAATGATCTGAATCTCCAAATTAAGTATAGAATTCTCTTTTCTCTTTTCTGTAATGTCTTATGTCTGATTCTTGAACAAATTTGGCCATCATATCTTCTAGATTTGACTTCTTAGCTTGAGGTGTTTTTGTAGAAATTCAGGTGGAGGGTTGTTTCTTACTTGCCCTTGATTCTCCCAAGATAAATTAATGCGATTCCTCCATCCCGAATTGTGTGTATTACTATATAGATTGTTATAAGGTCTAGAGGCATTCCTCATATAATCCACATGTTTGGGGTGTAATGTTTGACAATCTTGTCCTGAATGTCTTAGCCTGCACACTTCACATTGTATAACCTAAAATTGTGGACTCATAATCAATCCGTCTAATTTTGCATTCAAAGCCTCATCTTGGTTTACCAATTATGTTACTGCATCAACTTTATATATCCCCATTGGTTTGTTAAGTCTTGCTTGAGAAGAACACCAATGATAGTTGTTCATTGCCATGTCTTTAATGAGGTCATAGGTTGCTTCTGGTGTCTTATTGTTTAAAGTACCCCTAACCACTACATTTATTGTCTACCTTGCAATCTGATTTAGCATATTATAAAAGGTCTAAATTTGCATCCATATTGGTAAACCATGATGTGGGCATTTCCTTAACATCTCCTTGAACCTTTCCCATATGTCACATAATGCTTTTGAATAAGCCTGGGAATAGGAGGAAATATCATTCCTCAACTAGACAGTCTTTGCTAGTGGAAAGTACTTCAAAAGGAACTTCTTTAAAACTTGATCCCATGTTATAAGTGATGATTTGGCCAGAGAGTTTAACCATTGCTTCACCTAGCCCTTCAATGAAAACAAGAATAATCTTAATCTTATTGCATTGTCATTGACACCATTAATCTTGAATGTATCACAAATTTCTAGAAAATTTGAGATATCTACATTTGTATCCTCATCTATTAGCTTATCAAATTGAATCGATTTTTGCACCATCTGAATGATACTTGGCTAAAATTTGAAATTGTTTGCATTAATAGCTAGTCTGTGCTCCTTTTAAGTCCGGTATAGCGTAATCAAACATTGTTCTTGGTTAGTTTGCCATGGTTCTTGATTCTTCAGTATCAATATGACTTTCTTAGTCTTCTATTTGCGATCTAACTCAAACTCTCTAAGTTGTTTTTTGTGTATATTTTTACGAGCTATTCTCTCAATATTTGGATCTTTATCTACTAAGCTCGATGGATTACATTAGATCATAAACTAACCTTAAGATATGTGATAGACAACAAAACCAAATAGTCAATAAAATAAAAATAAACTAAAAACAAACATAAAATAAAATAAAATAAAAATGGTTAGATTAACAAAAGCTAGGCTTTCCTACTATTATAGTCCCTGGAAAAAGTGTCAAAAACTTGATTAATTTATTTTGTGATTATAAAAATTTATAAGTTTTCAATGCAAATGCACAACATAGCGGTAGCTCGCACTAGTAAGTACGAGTCAATCCCACAAGGATTATAAGTAATAGTACTAACTCTTTTTTAATTATCTAACCACCAATTCAGGTTATGAGTTTATTTGAAAATTAAAGAAAATAAACTGAATAAAAGTTAACACAATAATGATCTCAGATAAAGAAAATATTACAATTATTCAGTATGAAATAAGTAGTACTTAGGTGATGAATCCCCTTAAGATATCTTAAACATGAACCATTTATGTTACAACTAAATTATTAATTATTGCACTATGACAATTCTTATCTTATGTTAATATCTTTCTCATGACTAGCAACTAACTCTCTGTTGATTAACCAAAATCTCTTTCTAGATAAAACCCGTAAGATTAGATACGGATTCGTGAATTTTACTATTAGGTTTGGCCTTGATTTAGAAGATTTATATTGGCCTTTCTCTAGTTTTACTTACAACACCTTCCAATTATGATAGATTTATTCACATGAAAGGATTTATCAATCTCAATCATATGAAATCAAATATTGGACTAATACTCTAGATATATTAGTTTAAGAATAAAATGCATAATTGAATCATAATAAATCAATCAATGAAACTACATTAAATAAACGATTATATCATACTATTATCATAACTTAGGATTCATCACACTTAGGCAACAAACAATTTAGTTCCTACACATAGAAAACAAATCCAATAACAAACATTCAGAAGAGCAAATAGAAATAAAAGAATCCATATTCTAAATCCCCCTTTTGTCTCTAATGAATCTTCTTACAATTTGGATTGAAGGATGCTCTCTATCAGATCTTGTGATGTAATCTTCATGTTTTCCTCATCCTTTATTTGGAAATGCCTCTCTTTTGTTTTTCATACTACTCCAAAATGCTTCTAATTTGCCTCCTTTCTTTTTAGCCTTTAATAATATCTTTTTTATTGTAAAAATGAGGGTTTCTCGAATATAAATTGTTACTTACACGACAGTGTACATAGGTGATTGTATATCTCCAAAAACACCTAAATTTGTAACTTTACATTGTCATAAAGACTTACGTGGGCATATACAAGGTCGTGTATGTTAATACGCACGGGAGTGTAATTCCACACATTTGGGAATTGTATTGTTAAAGCTCTACACATTTATAGAGACTTATACAATCATTGTACATGATTGTATAAGTCAACAATTGCTCCCATGCTTTCATTCCATGCCACATTTCACTTGAATACATCTCCTCTTGGTCTACGAATGCAATTATCAACTAAAAACACACTTGAAACAAATTAAGTACCAAAAATACTATAAAAATCTTAAATAATAAGTAAAACACATTAAATATGAGCATATAAATATAGAAAAATAATTATCTATCAATTATGATAGTTGAATGTATCATGAAAGTATTCTTTCTATTGTCGTATTATAATGTTGATAACAATTAAGTTGTTAATGCAATTAATGTTGATGATTGAATGTATCTTGATTATGATGATTGAATGCATCATGAAAGTGCTCTTTTATTGTCTTATTATAATATTGGTAACATTTATATTGTTAATGTGATTAATGTATCATAAAAGTTCTTTTTTAATAACGACAATAACAACCTAACAAAAATTTCACTAAAATGTTGAGTTTGAGGAGGTTCAATAGTATGCAACCTTGCCACTCTTTAGTAGGGTGGTTGTTTCTGACATAGAAGTGCTTTTTTTATAGTTTATTATAATGTTGGTAACATTTATCTTACTAATGTGATTAATATTCATGATTGAATATATCTTCATTATAATAATTGAATGTATCATGAAAGTGCCTTTTTCTATTATTTTATTGTAATGTTAACAACATTTATGTAATTTTTTCTTATAGATATCCAATATAATAGTACCTAATAGAAAAAAAGGGATAAAGGTAGATGCTATAAAAATTGTAGAACAAATGGATGCACAACCTCAACCAAATCAATAAGTTGATGTTAGAAATTTAATTTGTTGCCAATAATAACATTCTACTTCAATTAGTCAAGTAGGTTTAAAATTTCTATACCTTCAAATAAATAAATAAACATATATATATATATTCAAATATATATCTTTTTCTTATCATATTCTTTTTTTTTATCTATAAGATATAGAGCTTGTTCTAGTACATTGCCACATTAAAGAAACAATATTATTCCACCTTCAAGTCATACGCAATAACTTTATTATGCCTCAAACAATAATGAAGCTGCTAGCATGGGTTTGTTAATTTTTAGCACCTTCAACTAAACTTATGCTTAAATATATATTTATATATTCTAATATTTTCTTACCATCATTTTTGTTGTCAACTTTCAATGCTAGTATTAGAAAAGAAGGTCGAGGTAAACTAGAGGTTATGAATTACAATGAATGAATGTTGCAATAAATTATAAATTATCAATATAGATTGATGCTTAGCAAGGTCATCTTGTAGACAAGGTCCAATATGCAAAATTGTCAAGTGACTTAGGGATTATTGTGAGAACATAATTACCTTGTCTGACACATATTAAGGACTTGAAAGAAGCCAACTTGCTTGAAAATGCTTTGTAAAAAGTTACGATAATTATACTAAATATTTAACTTTATGTAATATTGTTTCAGTTATTTTAAGATTAATTACATTTTAACTTATTATTCATAGTTGAAATTGAATATTGTGGATATTAAGAACCCAAATGTTTTAAGCTGTGTTATTTCATTATTAAAAGAAAGGAGCAAGGATCGTTGTCTCAAGTTACATAAGTATTATAAATCTTTTTCTTCTGATACGGAGGCATGAAGTTATGTTCTCGAACAAATGTCTGAAAAATTGGAATAGTTTATGGGATTGTTGGGCTAAACCAAAAGTTCAGGTTTGTTTTCTTTGCCTTCACATTTACTTGCATTAATCTTGGTAAATAATTTAATTTCTAAATTAAATTTTTTTATCTAGGAAAATTGTGAGAATGCAAGGATCAGTGGATCAAAATTAAAAACAACTCATAATCAAGGGTGACAATTATTTGTAGTTGTCTGAAATGAACATATAAGATCTATATCTGCAAGTTATACTTAAATAAATAAACACTAAATTATTTATTGTGCCTTGCTTTCTGCTTTTATAAAATAAAGTGAGAAAGAACTAAATAGACAAGAGTGTGATATGGTCATACTATATAAAGTCATTCACTATAAAGAAGGTAAATGATGAGTGCAAGAAGAAGCAAAAAATAACTATGTAAGTACAAAAGTTTGTTCATTTATTAATGTAGTAGTTAGTACTATGTGGAATAAATATTTTTATTTTTTAAATTTTACAATAAGATATAAAAGTTATTAGAAAAGTCTATGTTTGAGGGAAATGAGCTCAGTGCAGAAGACGTTTGTGATACAATATTTAGTACTTGTTCTGACTATATGGAAGGCCTTGGTTATGGCCCTAAACCAAAAGTTTCAACCTCAAATATAAAACAATCATTAAAGATCTTTAAAAGGAAAATAACAAGCCTAAGAATGCATTACAAGCTAAAGTAATCAGGGGATAAGAAACTCGAGGTAAATTAGAAAAATGATATGTCATTTAAAAGATTACTTGACCTAAATTATCATAAAATGGTGAGGAAAGTGAAAAGTATTAATTCTATCTCTTATACTTTTTGTATCACTTCTTGTATGTACTATAATTTAATTTTAATATTTTTCTCAAATTACAGAATGGATGAGGATGCAACGGATGAGTGATTATGTTCTGAATGGTAAACTTATGTGGTATTTGCTTTAACAAGAATCAAATACTTATTGTATCAATACTTTCACAATATTTTTAGTTGATTTTAACTTTCCTTTTTGGATTATTACAAGTTTATGGACATGCACAATACTAGGTTGTTGTTAGGTTTATGCTCAAATAATTTAGTAATCTTAACATTTTATTAGTACATTAAACGTATTCTAATTTGTTAAGTAATCTCTTTATTTATTGTTTTGTCTATAATAATTATTCAAGATGTCATTAATATCTTGTATAGGAACAAATGATCATTTTTTATGTTATATTCTTTTTGTTGGTATAATTTCCATAATTTTACTTTATATATACAATGCTCTACATTTTAAATTAATAATATTTTTCTACAATTTAATTTTATAATAATAAGCAAAATTTTCCCAATAAAAATATTGATACATTATATATAAAACATATTGTTCAATATCATGAATTAAAAACATAACAAATAACATGTCACGATATTATTAAAAACATAGCAAATAATATTTTGTTATATAAAAACGATTCTTTAATTTCTCAAAAAATATTTTCTTATTTATTACACTAGAATTAACATATAGACAATTGTTTTGTTATAGTAAACAGGAAAGTAATTTATTAAGAGCTTTAATTTTTATATTATTTTATAAAAATATATTACCACATAGTTACCCTTTGTTCAATACATTCTCATTTTATATGCTTTTTTAGAATTTATTTATTGTAGAATGGTTAGTTGAGGACAATGATAACCGAAAAACACAGTTAAACTTAAAGCTTTAGCATTGGATATGTGATTTAACTGAGGGATACCCATACGTCTGTTGATTAATAAAGTAGAAAATAAA
>JANITW010000235.1:65618259-65651440 GCA_027564335.1 Erythroxylum williamsii
TGGAAACTCCAAACTAACATTGATTGACTATTAACTGTACACTTTGTAACTTCATGCCAAAGGAAATCCAGTTAAACCTGCAAAGCACATAGAAAGGGTTTAGCATATGAGTCCAAATTTTTTGTCTAATTTTATGGTATTTTATTGTGTCCAATAAATCTCAGTCATTTATTTATGTGGATCCTGTGTAAGTCTCACATAAATAAATACGAGTTTCGCATAAATAAATGGCTGAGATTTACTGGACATAATAAGATACCATAAAATTAGACAGAAGATCTTGTATCTTAGCCTACATTATGTGGTAGAAGAAGTTTAACACGAGGATATGAAGATATTGTGAAAATTTGAATAACATCACCCGCATAAACGAAAAAATATTGAATCACTAATTTGAATATTAAAGAAACTTAAAATTTGTTATTTTAAAAAATTTATGAAGTGTTTTCTCCTTTTTTTTTTTTTTTGGTTTCAGGAAAGAAGCAAATTATGGAAAAAGAAATAAAGAAGCAGGTCTCAGGTGTCAGTCTCAGCAACTAAATGCATTAACCTTATCTGCTCCAAGTGGCAGCTTAGGGAGTCATCCGTCAACCCTGGTGGGCGGCCATTAGCCCTACGAGCAGGAGCTTTTAATTCGGTTCATTCTCAAATTGCTGACATTTCGCACCTGAAGTTTTGACTCTCGACACCACATCAGCTTCTAGTTTTGTGGCAACCCATCGCTTCTAGTTCCTTGCTTGCGTGCATACTTTGTCTTCTCGTGTTTCATTTCTCATCTGGTCATGTGAACTGACCTCAAAGATTTTCAAAGCCAACCTCGTGCTTCAATTATGTTGATAGATACTACTCTAAGCACCTTCCATGTTCGTCAACTTTTTACACTCTCCCTCTCTCTCTCTCACACTTAAAACACCGTCATTGTTGTTGGACAATAACAAACGTATATACGTACACCGACCGGCAATGGGAAAAGTTTTCCGGCAGCGGCCTTGTTTGCTGGTTTTCTTTCTTGTTTTGCTGGATCTGTTTTGTTTGTCCCAATCAGATGAGCTTCAACTGCTTCTGAACTTCAAGTCTGCTCTCCAGAATTCAAGAACAAATGTGTTCAGTACATGGACATCTGAGAATTCTGCTTGCAACTTCACAGGGATCGTTTGCAATGTCGATGGACATGTCACTGAAATCAATCTTCCCAAACAGCAACTTGAGGGTGTTCTACCGTTTGATTCAATATGCGGATTAGGCTCACTAGAGAAAATCTCATTGGGGTCAAATTTTTTGCGTGGTGACATCAGCGAATACGTGAGAAATTGTTCAAACTTGAAGGTTTTGGATTTGGGGTTCAATTTTTTTAGTGGGAATGTACCTGACTTGTCGAGTTTACGCGAATTGACAATCTTGAATCTGAACGGCAGTGGTTTTTCTGGGTCTTTCCCGTGGCATTCACTGGAAAATCTTACAGGTCTTACTTTTTTAAGCCTCGGTGACAATCCATTTGATGCAACAAGCTCATTTCCCGTTGAGGTAGTGAAGCTTAACAAGTTGAATTGGCTGTATCTTACCAACTGCACCATCAAAGGACAGATTCCGGACAGTATATCAAATCTTACTCTGCTTGAAAATCTCGAACTCTCAGACAATCTGTTATTTGGAGAAATCCCATCAGGAATTGGAAAATTGACCAAGCTTTGGCAGCTTGAGCTTTACAATAACTCATTAACAGGAAAACTTCCGGTAGGAATTGGAAACCTGACAAGCCTGGCATACTTTGACGCTTCCCAAAATATGTTGGAGGGTGACATTGTGGAGTTGAAATCATTGACCCAACTTGCTTCTCTGCAGCTCTTTGAAAACCGATTTTCTGGTGAATTGCCTGTTGAGTTTGGTCAATTCAAGAACCTTGTGGATTTATCCCTTTATAGGAACCAGCTCACAGGTTCACTTCCTCAAGAACTAGGCTCGTTGGCAGACTTCAATTACATCGATGTTTCAGAGAATTTCTTGACTGGTCCTATCCCATCTGATATGTGCAAAAATGGTAAAATGACTGATTTTCTAATCCTGCAGAACAAGTTCACTGGCCAAGTTCCTGCAGGCTATGCGAACTGTAAGTCTCTGGTTCGACTACGTGTGAACAACAATTCACTTTCTGGTAATATTCCTGCTGGAATATGGGGTTTGCCAAACCTTTCGGTTCTTGATCTCAGCATGAACCAATTTGAAGGTAATATGACACCTGATATTGGCAATGCAAAGTCTCTCGGGTTATTGTTTTTATCTAACAATCGATTTTCTGGGGAACTGCCTGTGGAAATATCAAAAGCTTCTTCATTAGTGTCAGTTCAGTTGAGCCAGAATCAATTTTCTGGTCAGATACCCGCAAGAATTGGAGACCTGAAGAATCTATCAAGTCTTTATCTGAATGGAAACCTTTTTTCAGGTATCTTACCGGACTCATTCAGTTCTTGTGTCTCTCTCACTGACATAAACCTTTCTGGCAATTCCTTTTCCGGTAATCTCCCAGCTAGTCTTGGTTCTTTGCCTAATTTGAACTCCTTGAATTTGTCCAACAACAAGTTTTCAGGTGAAATTCCAGCTACTTTTTCATCCCTGAAACTAAGCAATCTTGACCTTTCAAATAACCAGTTAGTTGGTATGATACCTGAATCCTTATCCATTGATGCTTTTCGTGATGGCCTCAAAGGAAATCCTGGCTTATGTAGCCAAGATCTAAAGGATATTCGAGCATGTTCATATCATGCTAGAAGTTCCACTCATCTTAGAGTAATTTTAGCTTGTTTAGCAGCTGGAATGTTAGTTTTAGTCTTCTCATCATGTTACCTCTTGCTCACAAAATCAAGACACAACAGTCTTGATCACCCTTTGAGGCAGAGTTCCAGCTGGGACATGAAATCATTCAGAATTCTAAGTTTTGATGAAAAGGATATCGTAGATTCCATCAAGTCTGAGAATTTGATTGGCAAGGGAGGGTCAGGGAATGTGTACAAGGTTGTGCTTGGTAATGGAAATGAGCTGGCAGTGAAACATATTTGGGCAACAAATTCTGGTGATTGGAAAAGCAACCGAAGCAGCTCAGCCATGCTTGCAAAAAGAAATTCGCGGTCATCAGAGTATGAAGCAGAGGTAGCCACCTTAAGTGCTGTCAGACATGTGAACGTTGTGAAACTATATTGTAGCATCACCAGTGATGATAGCAATCTGCTGGTCTACGAGTACCTGCCTAATGGTAGCTTGTGGGATCAGCTGCACTCTTGTCACAAGATCCAGATGGGATGGGATTTGAGGTATTCAATTGCAGTAGGAGCAGCAAAGGGGTTGGAATACTTGCATCATGGTTGTGATAGAGCAGTGATCCATCGTGATGTGAAGTCCAGCAACATTTTGTTGGATGAGGACTGGAAGCCTCGAATAGCTGACTTTGGACTTGCAAAGATTTTGCAGGCTGGTGGTGGAGGGGATTGGACTCGTCAAATTGCTGGCACTTACGGATATATTGCTCCTGGTAAAGTCTAACGTTCTGATCCTTTAATGTTTGTTTCCCTCTATATTCTCATTCTTTCAGGATTTGAGCAGCTAATCTAAATTTGTCAACCCACAGATAAATTTTAAGTATTAACATTCGTCTCATAGTCTCTCAATTAAGATTCTTCATATCTGCGTATGTATAAGTTTCTGAAATGTAGTTTCATGTGCCTATTCGTTCCTGATGTTGCAGTTTATTGATCAATGGTTGTCTTTGTGCTTTTGTTTTCAGAATATGCGTACACTTACAAGGTAAACGAGAAAAGTGATGTGTATAGCTTCGGTGTAGTCCTGATGGAATTGGTCTCAGGTAAGAGACCGATTGAACCTGTTTTTGGAGAAGCGAAGGACATAGTCAATTGGCTTCGCTGCAAGATGAAGAGCAAAGAAAGTTTGCTCGATGTAGTCGATTCAAACATCTCAAAGGCCCAAAAGGAGGACGCCATTAAGGTTTTAAAAATAGCCATCCACTGCACAGCAGAGATCCCATCAGTGAGGCCCTCCATGAGAATGGTAGTCCAAATGCTAGAGGAAGCTGGTCCAAGTCAACTTACCGACATAATTATCGATGAAAGCAGTGTAAACCAGAAATCCAAGAATAGCAGCTAATTCACCTGTGGTTAAAGAAATAGAGAACTAGTAGTTTTGAGGGATCATGTCTCCTCTCAAACATGAAAAAGTGGAAGAGGTGTTGATGCATTAGACTTAAGCTCAGGAGCTGTAACATTAAGTCTTGCTTTTGGTTGTAGCATTTTATAGAGACTGGTTTTGAAGGCATAGCCTCTCTCTGTAGATTACAGATGCTCGGAATTCAGAATGTAATATACAAATGCACAATAATATCTTGCTTGTCAATTTCAGCTATCATATAAACGTTTCGATGAATTTATAGATAACAATTGTAGTTAATTTTATATATTTCAAATTATTCTTTGTCTTGAATTTAAATTTTATATAATAAATTATATCTTCGAGAATGGAAGTATTAATAATAAAATTATAAGTTTTGTATTTTTTTGGATAAAAATAAAAATAAAAGTGAATATTTGACTTCACTTTATGTGATTTAAGTTTGCCCTGATAATGCATTTTTAACGCAACAAATCATACTTAGTCAAGCAATATCTTGAATAGGAAAAGCCACTTGTTGGTTCAGTCTCTGATTTTCTTCATAGAATGAACCGGCATACACACGTTCTCAGCTTAAACTTAACCCTGTTACACCTGAAAATGACTCCCAATAGCCAGCTAACATTCAAAATTGTTAAATTTCTTTCTAATCCAATGCAAAGCAAGTAAAGATTAGAACTTTGTACGTGTTTCCTTGTCCCTGGTTAGAATTTTATAAGATGAATTAATATGTAATCAAGGACAAGCGTCAGAAAGATGCAAGGACTTGTAGAAAGATACAAGGTAAGCAAGGACGTAGTAAAAGCTAATTGAACGGACTTAGAATTTGGATTCTGATAAAATAGATAAGCTTTCAATCAAAGCATGAGCAGCGACCAGTAGCAAATGGGTTTAATAGGCCTTACCATTTCACGTTCAGTTTTCAGTGTCAATCGTCCCTCTCTCTCCCTTGTGTACTCTTCAAACGTCAAACCTATTTTGCCTTTACATCTCTCCTCTTCCTTTCTCTCGCCTCCTTCCTACACCAGTTAACTCTCTCTCTCTCTCTCTAGTTATTCATAGATGCACTCTATGTTGAAGCAATTGATGATGTGAATTCTAAAAGATTGGAGCTTTATGTGAAAATTTACAACTTTATGATGCTTATATACATGGGTTGTAACTAGATTGTCTATTCACTGTTTGGTTGTTGCAGGGAGAAGGAACTTAGTGCTGCGAGTCGGAAATCTCGATTATAAGTACGAGAACGAGTTGATGGAACCAAGCAAAGAGTTGGCCGAATCAAATCGGAACCTTTATCCTCTGATTGAACCGTATGATACTGGTTTTTTTAGGGTTTCGGATATTCATGCCATATACTACGAGCAGTCTGGAAATCCCAGTGGGCATGTGAGTTGCAATGATTGAAGTTTTTATTTTGAATTGAAATGATTTGACTTGATACCGTAAACCTGTAAAGTTAGGATGCCAGTGGTGGGGCTGTTGGGCTGGTGGGGTTGTTACCATGTGAACTTTAAATTGCTACTTTGATGTTCTTATTTGTACCATATGACTGTCGTCTTGGTGCAGGAATTAAGTGGAGGACCTTTAAGCTTTGACCACCAAACAGATTTTGTGTACTAATTTGATTCCTGATGATATCCTTGAACCTTGAATTGCTAATTTGATACTCTTATTTGTACCACTTGACTGTAGTCTTGATGCAAGAATTAAGTGGAGGAGCTTTAAGCTTTGACCACCAAACAAAATATGTGTACTAATTAGATTCCTGATGACATCCTTCGTAGTTTCCTTAAGTGTTTATATCGATTCTAGAGCTACTTGCAGGTGGTAAAATCTGTTTAGAGTTGTAGATTGAAGGGCATTTCCACTTTTATTTTTAATGCATGCCCCCTGAATCTGCCGTCACTTCTGATGCTGATGAAATGAGTTTGACTCAATTCTTTTACATATCTTCTCTTGAAAAACTTGTGCTTCCTGGACCTTGTTCATATTCTTTGATGTCTGTGATGTTGTTGGAGACTTCACTAGAAGTTACCTTGTTAGGTTAAAAACCCTGGCATATGGTGTCCGAACATGAATAAGTGTCTTGGAACGGCTGAATCTGGATTTTCATAAGATAATTTCTGATGAGACTGATGTCCTGGTACTTGTAGAAGGTGATTTGGGATTGATGAATTTCTGGCAATGGTTTGATTGTGCTTAATATCTCTACTTCTGTCCGCGGATCCTTCTTTCTGATGATGCATCTTTCAGTCATATACTCTACTTGTATCTATTCAATTGTTGTGTCCTGTACAATAGTAATAGCCGAATGGCAAATTGCTAAGTGACATCTTTTCTGTGCTGTGTAATGAATATGATCCTCTGCAGCCAGTAGTCTTTCTCCATGGAGGTCCAGGGGGAGGAACAACGCCTAGTAATCGAAGGTTTTTTGATCCTGACTTTTACAGAATCATTCTATTTGATCAGGTTACTATGGCCATCCAGCTACTCCTTATGAGGATGTCATCATCATTGTTATTGATCCTACTTAACCTTGCTGTTTTGTGGGCTTTCCTAGCGAGGTGCAGGAAAGAGTACACCTCATGCTTGCTTGGAGGAAAACACCACATGGGACCTTGTCAATGACATTGAAAAACTAAGAGAACACTTGGGAATTCCAGAATGGCAGGTCAAATTTCTCTATGATTGTTGAACTGCAAATAAAAGATGATAACTTCTGCGGTGCTGGAAGTCTTTACAGGCATTCAGCTTGGATGCATTTGGAATGTTAATCTTATTTTCTGTTTTTTTCTACATTTTGCAGGTATTTGGTGGGTCATGGGGAAGTACATTGGCACTTGTATACAGCCAATCTCATCCTGAAAAGGTATCCGGTTCTTCAGTTGTTGTTGTTTCTTTGTTTGAAGTTCAATTGATTTGTTAATAACATCGTATATGGGTGCTATTCATTTGATCTCCTGTAAGGTCACTGGTTTGGTCCTCAGAGGGATCTTTTTATTGCGGAAGAAAGAGATTGATTGGTTTTATGAGGGTGGTGCTGCTGCTATATTCCCCGATGGTATGCTGGATACTGTTGCTTAGATGATCTAGTGGATAATGAAAAACATATGTTAATACCTAGCTATTGCATTGTTGACTATGTGTTGCAATTAATTCGAATCACTAGTGGCAGGTAGATGTCAAGTTTGGGATATTTCATTTAGCAAAAATGTTTAAGAAATCCTTTCTGTACGTGAAAAAAAACTTTGGCGGAGTTCACGCACTATTCCATCTTCTTGTCATTTTTTCAGTTAGAAGATTTTGCATATTACCACCTGAGGTGTTCTGGTTTGTATTTATACCTTCAATCCTACTATGCCGTGCTTCCTTTTAGTATGTGGAATGGAATGTATTTTAATTTAGTTTATTTTAACAATCAGTTATAAGCACTTTGAGGTAGAAATTTTTTCTTCTTAACTCATTCGACTTGATAGCTTCATATTGCAAATACCCAATCAAACTATTTTATTTCTTGATTCATTTTTTGTATGACAGCTTGGGAGCCATTTAGAGATCTCATCCCTGAAGCTGAAAGAGATTGTTTCATTGAAGCTTACAGGAAGAGACTGAACTCTGAAAATTTGGAAACACAAGTAAGGGTTAGATGCTTCTTTTTAAGTTTGTTGGCTACAGCATTTTTGTCCTTTGTATCTGATTTGGATCTTAAATATTTCCAAACTTGCTGAGCCACATTCATGTTGCTTCAAGTTGTAATTAAAGTGAGCCCTTACAGAGTGCATTATATTTTCTTAGTATGAAGCAGCAAGAGCATGGACCAAATGGGAAATGATGACTGCACATCTTCTTCCAAATGAAGAGAACATCAAAAGAGGGGATGATGATAATTTCTCACTGGTAAGGCAATTCAGTGCCTACTGTTATGGGCTTTAGGTTGTTCACATTGAAAGAGAACCTTGATGTATTTCTCTTTGAATAACCTTATGAAAAGAAGACAAGCATCTGTGCCTTTATAATTTTAGAGGGTTGGGTACCATGCTAACCTTCTCAATGCAAGGATGCAAATAGAAATGGATCAGTCTTGCCTAATATTTCCTGTAGCTTGCTTTTTTACCATTAGAACGAACTGAAAAGAACAATGAAGAGTGGTAATAGAAAATTGTTGCTTAAATGTGGACAATATAATTCATAAGTTACAATCTTTGTACCATTTTCAGTTCTTGTTTTGCTAAATAGTTTTACCTGAACTATGCTCATTGTCAGCCCCTATGACAGTTTAATGATAATAGAATATAATAATTCATTTCTGACTGCTTCGTTGTGGATATTAATGATTTAAACTCCAATTATGAGCATGTTGCTTTTCTCCCATTCAGGCTTTTGCGAGGATTGAAAATCATTACTTCGTGAACAAGGGGTTTTTCCCTTCAGATTCATTCCTTTTAGATAATGTTGATAAGATAAGGCATATCAACACCACAATTGTACAGGTATATGTTGTTTATCAACATGTTGGCATTCTGCTCCTTTAGCTTCTATGCAAGTGACATTGTAAGGCACATGCATTAGTTGTTTTCCTGAGCTAAAAAATAGTCAATGGACTGTCAGGGCGTCTACTTTTATCAAAATGTTGTTCATTTCATGTGCTGAATGGTTGCACTTTTCCCAGCCCATCATTATTTTTCTCTTGGTTGTGGTGTATAATGCATGTAATCATTATTTTCCAGTTTCATGCATTGCTTACAAATATTCATCCATTCACATTCTTGTTTCATCAAATTTTGCAATTTCACCACATTGTTTACGTAGCAGCTAAATTTTTTGACATGTAGTATGTGCCGGTATGAATATTGGCATTCAATTAACCAGTATTTTCTTTGGCAAGAGGTTCTGGTTGAAGATTCATTGCTACTTAATTTTTCCTGACGTCTGAATGGTATTTCAGGGAAGATATGATATGTGCTGTCCAATGATGTCTGCTTGGGATCTCCATAAAATATGGCCAGAGGCCGAATTAAAGGTAAAGAGTAACTTATTTAAGCCGTTACAGGAGAAACTACTGCTTCGGTGGTAAGGTCAATCCCCTAATATGAGAATTTATCAAAAAGAGTTTGGAGATGAGTTTAAACTCACAAGATTGTCTCCATGTGAAGATGTCAAATTTTATTTTATGAGATATTATGTGCCTGTGTACGCATATTTCTGTTAATTTGTTTCTCTTGGTTATTCTGTTTATATGGTAAAATTGATAAGCAGTCACCATAATATATGGACACTGAAGTGAAATAAAAGTCATTGAAAACTTGAAATTTTGGAAGAAGACGCCACCATAAATTGTTATATTCTAGGGATGTGTCTGATGTGTATTTGTTTATCTGAGTTTCGTGGTTTGCAATTATTGACTACAGGAGTATACATTGTGTTTAATCTTAGTCGCACAATTTACCAAAGAGAGTGATCTTTGGGCAGGTTGTGCCAGATGCAGGACATTCTGCTAATGAACCAGGAATAGCCGCAGAACTTGTGGTTGCAAATGAAAAGCTGAAAAGCATTATCAAAAACGTATCCTGAAAGGATAAGAGGCATCTAGCTGTGAGATTTAGAATCAATCCCAAAAGTGGAACACCGAATAATTTGTTCTGCCTTCCATACTGAATTTGCTTGTAAGCTTCTGAAAGGTAGATGAAGAATAGAAGAACGGGAAATGTTGAACCAGCTGCCTGCTTTATTATTATTATTTTAAATCTCTTCTAGTGATGAATGGAAAAGTGAGTTGGTTGGTCAAGCGTACTCTTGCATCCATATGTCTACAAACCAATGAGGTAATATTGTTGCGGCTACCCAGAAACAGCCAGATAGGGTGTGTTCTTCATCTAACTGTTCTGCTGTTTCTCATAGTCTTATTTCTCCATATCTTGAGTGGCAAGGAATCAATTCCAAATTAACATGACTTTGATAAAGTGAATTTGGAAAAGTTCAAAACCAAACCATGATAAAGCTACATTTGGAAACCACTAGCTACAATTTAAGGTATATTTTACAAATCTTCACCTCAGTAATTTTATCTTCTTCAAATGTGCCATCAAGTTGTGCTCTACCATGATCAATATCAACTTATGATCTTTTCATAATTACTGCAAAAACAAATTAACAATATTATTGTAAAACATGATTTACCATTAACTCTTATTTTGATGTGAAATTTTCATTTCTATTGGATTCAAAAACTTGGTTTACTAACATGTCTAGTCATTACAAATTAAATTTTAGAATGGCAATGGGCTGCCACGACGAAGGCCACAGGTCAACCCGTTCTTATAGTTATTTTTAATTTAACAAAATGATATCATTTTGTGTCTTTTCGTCATGTCACAGGCAAGGTCGGGACAACCCCGATCCAAGCAAGACTCATAGTTTGGTCGAGCTAACCAGTCGTGACCTGTAGCCTAGCCAATTCGGGCCAAAGTCAAGTATGACCATATTTGTCATCCCTAATTGAACTACTCTAAATAACTCTTGAGGCTTGTTTCACTTTAACCTCTCATTTTATAAGAATTTTATTTTCACATTCATATGATATCTTCAAAATTTTTATTGTATTGCTTACTAAATGATATGATTCATTATATACTGATGAACCCTGCACAGAAATCTTCTTCCACAGCACAATGCACACAAGCAAGCACACTTATGGCAAAACACAACAACAATAGTAATGGTTTTTATATTGATTGATCTTCAAGACCAGTAAAAGAACAAGGATAAATATGCTAGGATTCGAGGTCCTAGCCCCTCCAACCTTAGGCTCACTCTACGTAAATGACAGAATCAAAACTTGCATGCCATTCCCCTCACTCCCATATTGTTTTATTCCTTTGTCAGAATAACTAACTTTCCCCTTCTATGACAACTTTACCCAACCCTTGTTTTTCCCATATGACAAGGTCTACCCCTCCAAGGCATTGGTTTTTCTTCTATGGTAAGTGAACCTAATTTTTGGACTCCTATGGGTCATATCAATACCCTCCCTATTAGTTGCACCTTGTCCTCAAGGTGGAAAGATGGAAATTGTTGATCAATCAAGTCATAAGGCTCCTATGTTGCCTCCTCCTTCGACAACCCCTTCCAATAGATTAGCACCTCCTTGACTTGAGAATGTGGCCCATTTCTCACCTCCAAAACAGCAGAAGGTTGGATGAATAACTCCAAGTTAGGGCTTAGATCCTTAGGCCAACTTGCTGTCTGGTGTTGACCCCGAGCTGCTTTCAACTGCGAAATGTGAAAAATAGGATGTATTTTAGATTCCGATGGCAAGGCTAGCTCATATGCTACGGCCCCCACCCTTCGGATGATCGGGAATGGCCTATAGTACTTAGGAGATAACTTCTCGTTAATCCTTTTTGCCAAGGATTGTTGTCTATAAGGGGCTAACTTCAAATACACTTGATCTCCTACTGCAAATTCAACATCCCTTCTATGCATATCAGCCCTTGTCTTCATATACTACTGCACTGTCACTAGATGGCTTCTCGACTCCTCTATTATGGCATCCCTCTCTAGTAATATTTGCTCCACACTGGCCACTATCGTCTTCTATACTCCATATCTTAAAATTGAGGGTGGTTCCCAACCATAGACCACTTTAAAAGGAGAGGTCCCCAAGGATGTGTGGAAAGAGGTGTTATAACAATATTCGGCCCAATGCAACCACTTGCATCATTGAAGAGGCTTGTCTCTAGTAAAGCAATGAAGATAAGCCTCTATGGTCTGATTAGTAACTTCGGTCTGATCATCCGACTGAGGGTGGCAGGCAGAGCTTCGGTTCAGTTGAGTGCCTGCCAACCTAAATAACTCCTCCCACACTTTGCTCAAGAAGACTTTATCCCTATCGGATACTAGAGACCTCGGAATCCCATGGAGCCAGACAATCTCCTTGGTGAAGAGCACTGCTACATTCCCTGTTATGAATGGATGCTTCAAAGGCAACAAATGAGCAAACTTGCTCAATCTGTCCACCACTACTAAAATAGTATCATAACCACCCGACCTTGGTAATCCCTCCACGAAATCAAGAGATAGATCTTCCCAAATCTGATTAGGGATTGGCAATGGTTGCAACAATCCCGCAGAAGTCAAAGCTAAATACTTCTGTTGTTGGCAAATAACACACTCAGCTACATAGGTAGCTACCTGCTTCTTCATTCCCTCCCAATAGAGCTGTTTAGCTAGCTTCTTATAGGTTTTCAAGGTTCCCTCGTGCCCCGCTAGATGAGACTCATGTGCCTCCCGTAAAAGAAGGAGAATATACTTTGAAGTTTTGCTAAGCGCCAACCTTCCATCATACATTAACCTACTATATACCAAAGCAAAAGGCAACTTACTGGAGGCTTCCATGGAGATTTCAGCCTTCAAAGCTTTCAACTGATCATCCTCTTGCACCTCTTGCAAGATTTCGGTTATATTCACCCCTTGAGAGACTCCCATAACTTGGCAGTCCACAATCTCCCCTTTTCTTGATAAAGCATCTGCCACTTTGTTGCTCTTTCCTGGTTTATATTCCACCTTGAAGTCGTACCCCATCAGTTTTGTAACCTATTTTTGCTGATCCACCACAATCATTCTCTGCTCTAGCAAATATTTGAGGCTTTGTTGGTCAGTCCGAATGGTGAATTGTTGCCACAAAAGGTAGGGTCGCCGCTTCTTCATCGAGAGGACAATGACCACGAGCTCCCTCTCATAAACTGACTTCCCACGGGCTCTAGGTGACAAAGATTGGCTGAAGTAAGCGATAAGCCTTCCATTTTGCATCAGCACTGCTCCCAGCCCAACACCTGATGCATCAGTCTCTAGAATGAATGGTTGTTGGAAATTGGGCAAGGCCAAAACTGGGAGAGTACACATGGCAGTCTTCAGCTGGTGGAATGTCATTTCTGCCTCCTCTGTCCATTGGAATCCTTCCTTTTTCAGCAGCTGCGTTAAAGGGGCTGCTATCTTTCCATAATCCTTCATGAATCTCCTGTAGTAACTGGTCAGCCCCAAATAGCCTCTTAATTCCTTGACATTTTTAGGTCTAGGCCACTCCATCATAGCTTGGAGCTTGCTTGGATCAGCTGAAACCCCCATGCCCGATATCACATGCCCCAAATACTCTACTCCAACTTGGCAAAGACACACTTCTTCATATTTGCATATAATTTATTTTCTCACAATAACTCCAACACTACCTTCAAGTGAATCACATGCTCCTCTATTGTCCTATTATAGATTAATATGTCATCAAAGAAGACTAGCACAAACTTCCTTAAAACCTTTCCAAACACCCTATTCATCAAAGCTTGGAAAGTAGCAGGGGCATTAGTGAGCCCAAAGGGCATCACCAAGAACTCATAATGTCCATGGTGTGTCCTAAAGGCTGTCTTCTCCACATCGTTTGTGCTCACCTTGATTTGGTGGTAATCAGATTTTAAGTCCAACTTTGAAAAGATCTTTGATCCAAAAAGTTCGTCCAATAACTCATCTATCATAGGAATGAGAAATTTATCCAACACCGTGGCCCGATTTAAAGCTCTATAGTCTAACAAAACCTCCAATTGCTGTCCTTTTGCCGCACTAGCAATACCGGGCTTGAATATGGGCTAACACTGGGCTGAATGACTCCTGCTGTCAACATCTCCTCCACTAGTCTTTCTATCTCTATTTTCTGGCATTGAGGATACCTATATGGCCTGACACTCACAGGTTCTGCTCCCTCCCTTAATTTTATCGCATGTTCTACTCCCTAGGTGGTGGAAGTCCCCTTGGCATGTCAAAAACATCCTCATATCCCTTCAACAGTGACTGCACACTTTTAGGTAACCCACCAGATTCCCTATTCTCATTCTGCTCCAAAATGCCGACTTGTAACATGAACATCTCATCTCCCTCTTCAGTTTGTTTTATCAAGGACTTCAGCCTAATCAGCCCTCGTGTTAAGCTAGGATCCCCCTTCAATTTCACCCATTTTCCCAATTAATCACCACCTCTCCCAAAGTTTGTAACCATTTGACCCCTAGTATCAAGTCACACCCACGAAGGGCCATAGGAAGGTAATCCTCACTTATGTGGTACTGTTGAATTTCTAATGGAGTTCCCTTACAAACTCCCTTACTCTTTATAGTGACCCCATCCCCCATAACTACTCCATATACCTTAGTCTCCTCCAATTCTAATCTCAATTGCTCCACTAGTTTCAAGGAAATGAAATTATGGGAAGCACCTGAATCCACCAAACAAATCACCTCCAAATCCCTCATTTTCCCTTTCATCTTCATAGTTTTTGGCACAATCAATCCCACTACCGAACTCACTGCCAATTCAGCACTCCCTTCTTCCTCTTCCTCACTTTCGGTTTCCTCTTCCTCATCTAGCACTAAGAGAACTTTCAACTACCTATTTTTGCATCGGTGCCCCGGGGTAAACTTCTCATCGCATTTGAAACACAACCCCCTATCCTTCTTTTCTTGCCATTCCGAGGCTGAGAGCCTTTTAAACCCCGCCTTCTGAACCATCTTCCCATTATTTTTGTCCCCCTCTCTTCGACCGTCCCTCTCAGTCGACCCTCCTTTTGCATCTCCCATTTTGCTCAGGTTCACTGGTCTACTATTCCGGTAATTTCTCATCTCCCGATTCTTCTCTTCTATCCCCAAAGCAGTCTTAATTATCTCAGTTAGCCCTCTGGGCTTAAGAAAAATCAATTCATACCTGATATGTGGTTGCAACCCTTTAATGAAGGTGCATTTCATCACCTCCGGCGTCAACTCCCGGCAAGACGCAGCTAGGGACCAGAATCGCTTTCGGTAATCTAAGATCGTCCCCTCTTGCTTGATAGATAGAAATCTCTGGCATGTACTACCCTCATGGAGTGGTCGAAAATGTCAGAATATCATACATTTTAGCTCCCCCCAATCCAGAGTTACCCCTGTAGCCTCAACCGTCCGATACCACGCCAAGGCTTCTTTGTCAAAACTCAAGGCTGCCAGCTCCACCTTTTCTGCCTCTGTATACCTCCCAATAGAGAAAAATCGCTCCGCCTGGTTGACCCTTGTGTCCGGATCGTCCCCCGTGAAAGTGGGCATCTCGATTCTCCGGGGTCTACAATGGCACCTCCAGTCTAGTGGTCGGAGATCATCTTCCACCTGCCCCATTCTCCAGCGTTCATCTCGCCAGTACCCCTCCTCTTCGTGGTAGACCCCCCTCAACTCTGGTTCGACCCTGGTTTCACCGGCCTCTCGCACTCCCCTGTGCACGTCTTCCCCTTCGTGCCTATCTTCTCTGCGATATCTACCCCTTTCCAGCCTTCTTTCGTGCCCTAATCGGTCCCCGACTAAATGTTTAATAGTCAGGTCAGACCCATCTTGCGTATGGAGCTCCGCGAGTCGCCCATAGGTGTGCGGTTCCAACCTGACCCACCCAGCATCTCCCCCTTCACGAACTGTTTCCATCCTTGTATAAACTTCCTCCTTAGCTTCCTCTTGTCGTCCTCTCCTCATTCCCGTCACCAAGGACTCCCCTTCAGACAATCTCGCTGGGTTAAGATGTGGCTGTTCGGGACGCACCTTGAGGGCAATGATCGCCTGCATCAGCTGGTTGGACCTCATATTGATCTCTTCCTTCAGCTTCCCCTTAACCCCATCTAGTTTTTGGTTAACTTCCTCCCTCATCGATTCACGCTCTACTTGCATCCCTGCTTTGATTTCTTCTACTTCCTTCTCCAATACGTCCAACCTTGCATCTTGCTTCTTCGCTGCCATGCCCAGAACCGTATGCTCTGATACCAAATGATGAACCCTGCATAGAAATCTTCTTCCACAACACAATGCACACAAGAAAACACAGTTATGGAAAAACACAACAACAACAGTAATGGTGTCTATATTGATTAATCTTCAAGACCAGTAAAAGAACAAGGATAAATGTGCTAGGATTCGAGGTTCTAGCCCCTCCAGCCTTAGGCTCACTCTACGTAAATGACAGAATCAAAACTTGCATGCCATTCCCCTCACTCCCGTACTGTTTTATTCCTTTGTCAGAATAACTAATTTTCCCCTCTTATGACAACTTTACCCACCCTTGTTTTCCCCATATGATAAGATCTACCCCTCCAAGGCATTGGTTTTTCTTCTATGGTAAGTGAACCTAATTTCTGAACTCCTATGGGTCGTATCATATACTTCTTTATTGTGTGCGTGTATATATATATATATATATGTTGGGCATGGATCATATACACGTAGTATAATTTTGGAGAGCTTTAAGAAGAATGAGTGTTTTTTTGGAAGTCTTGGGGTGAAAACAGTCTAGGACATAGGCATTGCCCAAGGTATGTTTAATTTCGTACAAATCTATTATTGATGCATGAATCTTATTTCTTTATAAGTATTATCAGAGCATAGTTGAGACAACGATAACTTTAGTTGTAAGATTTGAAATGGGAAATGAAAAGCCCGAAGGGGTATAGTAATTTCATAAATTCTTCGATTTGACTGCAGTTACTTGTAAAGTTCTGTCGCAATTATTTGTAACTGTATCTATCGGTTATTAAATATAAAGTAATTGTATCAGCAACTGTTAAATTTTTTTTTACCAAACGAAAATGGAAAAATAAATACGAAATTAAACAAATCAATATCAATATTTGTTAGCGCAATTTGACATACCTTACTTAGGTCTATGAGATCCTCATTAAACTTAATCACTTTCACCGAAGTACAATAGATTTACCCAAGACTGTACTGAGCCGACATCACTCAATCCTTGATACTATCTCTCAACCTCATTTTTTGTCCAAGATTTTCATATCCAATAACACGATCGACTCGTGTTAACATCAATAGTATTTGATAATAAAGATACGAAATAAACAACTCAATTGATTAAACAATAACTAACATAAATAAAGACAACACTTGAGATAAAAAGCAACTCCCTTAAATATGCTGCTTCATCAATGAAAGAACGAGAAGATCTATTGTAAGGCTTCAATATCTTCACTAAAAATTCTACATACAATAGCTATAAAATGTCTCAAATCAACAACGTTTCTTCATCGAAAAGTTAATCCAGTAGAGTTGAAATAACTGCAACAACTACTGAAGTTTTTAACACAAAAACCAACAACAAAGACATCAACAAAAAGGAACAAGAACTTTTGAAATTTTCACAGACCAACACCAAAAATGACAACCACAAAATTAACACTCCATCGACGATGAACATCCTAATAAAATCATGCAAACACCATAGAAAAACCAAGTGCCAAAATCCTCATACTAGACACCAAAGAAGCTCTCAATGGTTGCTCAAAATAGAAGAAAACGCAGTTGTCATATCACACACATTTTTAACGATAAACTTTCTAACAAAATCATGAAAACCTTGACAGAAAATTGTAGCACCAAATTAGGATTCAATTCTCATGAAATCAGTCTAAAAAATTAAACAAACACAACTCAAAATTTTAGAAATCATGTAGCCAATGAAATACGAAGAAACATAGAGTCACGCACACACCAAACTGCATATTTCACACACTACCATTCAGCCCACTCACTCATGTAATCTTCATACACTCAAAATCAGTTCACTATTAACCCAGTTGAAGTCACAAGAGTGTCATCACAGGGAAATTCACAGCTACACCTATACACCAATCAACATGTATTTCAATATTCACTGAGGACCCATCCAACATTTGTTCTCCACTTCACAAAAAAGTCTTTAAACACACAATCTCTAGATTACACACGATACAATTCTACACATATTCAGCCATAATCTTCACACACGTGCACTCAAGATAGAGTCCTATCACCTTTAAACCATTATTTGAAAATCTAATTCAAACAAGAATTGTTATTTAGTCACACCATAAGCCATGGTCCAGATGTCATTGACATTTTATAGATTCAATTATCCAAAGATGCCAAAATCAAATAATAAGATATATTACATATATCTTAACATGAAAGTTCAATGGACATGGGAAGACTTGGTCGTATATGCTCTTAACATCAGTAATATGGATCCAACTATCTTTTAGAGAACTAAGAAAAATTAGGAGAAAGACAGTTAGATAACTGCTATGGTGAAGGATTTGAAGTTTCGCAAGGTCAAGGAATTGATTGCATGTGAAAATTATGTCGAAAATTTGTATACTTTAGAGAATGAAGCAAACATGTTGGCAAAGTTGGTTATTAAGTAGAAATTCAAGTATTAGTTGGACTTAGTTAATGTAACATCCTGTGTGCTATATATATAAGAGACTTCTTCTTTTCTCCATTTTCTCATAATTTCATTTTAACCCCTCCTAAAATACTATTCATGATTCCCTCTCTCTAACCATTCTTCACCGCTGATGACTCAAACTGGTTAGTTTTATATACCAATCTCTTCTTCCCAACGAGCCCATCACAACCATATCTATTTCAACCACCATCGTCGCTAGAATTGTTGCACAAATTGAGGAGGAAAATTAATGAAAAATGTCATTCATCGATCTGTCGCTTTCGGTGGTTGTTGTCGGTCACCACAACCACCATTTATCTCGTCTTGACGTTAGGAACAAAAGTCCTATGGTTTCGTCGCCAATAGTTGCCTGGATCGCCTCTGATTGATGGAAAATATGTTAGGTTTTTAGTTTGTTTTTCTTCAATTCGTTTAAATATATTGCTTTGGAGAAAGTTGTTCTACTCATCAAGAGCTTTCATTTGGTATAAAAATTATTGAATTATGAGATTGAAGATTTTCGATGATCGGAAGGCATATTCCAGTCGCCAGAGGTACTGTTTTGGGGATCATTTTGGCCACTTAAATTATATTGATCATTTTCTTTAAAGACCATAGTGAGATTTTCAACGGTTTGCGAATTAAAAATCACAAAATATTTAGGTGAGAATAGGAGAAATTTTTGAATATCATAAATGGACTGCTTAGGTAATTCGGATGATACGTAAATTGTTATTTAGTCTAACAACTCCTAATTAGCACTGATTGAGATATTTTCTTTTGATTTATTAGGTATAGTGGGAGCGAGACCCCTATTGGAAAGTTTAGACGGACGAGTTCAGTTACCAGGTAAGTTCATACCAACTTTATATATATATCGATTGATACTTACATATTTATATAGCGAACGCGTATGTACAGTAATGTGTACTCACTTTAGTATAATCCTTTATATCGAATTAACTAAGGGGATACGTTGGGTTGGGTATTGCATACATGCATTGATCATTGCATAACTAAATGTTTACTTGATAAATTTCATGCTTAATAATTTGATATGTTTTGCTATGTTTTATTGTGGGGAGGAAAAGATCTGTAGGACGTGTAACCTAATGGGTATGCATTAGGACTAGATCCGTACTGGTTATGATTATCAAAGTTGTTTATTATGATATTGAGATATATTATTGGTTGATCCTAGTTTATGCTTGGCTCCAGTCAGACCCTTATTTGTGATGCTTATGACTTTAAACACTTGGAGTGAGGGTCGGTCTATTTGTGATGCTTGGCTTCTCACAACTCCTTTAGATTAAGAGAGTCTTACAACTACATGAGTATAGGAGCATGGTTGGGCCGTTGGTGATGCATAACTCGCCACAATCATTCGAGGTTTAGAGTTATGAGGGCTTACCCTTGAAGATTAGGGTCCTACAGATATTATTCCCCATAATTTATTTGTGTTGTTGATGTAATTAGATATATTTTGATATTCATATATGACTGTATGCATAGCATTGGGTATCGTAAGACGGCGTGAGATTACTCAATGAGGTCTAACTCCCCTCGTATCATTTTTTAGGTCAGCTACCACCAGCTTCGTAGCAGTAACTCCCGTGATGTGTCCGCTGTGACTTTCCTATGTTTGTGTATGTTCTTTCTTTATTTTCATTATCTTGTATTGTAGTGTCCATAATGACATGATTTCGTAAGTTGTAAAACTTCTTTCTGATGCACACTATTATTATTGTATTGTATGAACTTGTCGTGTTTTTGGGTTTTGAATTTATTTTGAAGCTAGTGGTAGGCTTACATGTGATATAAGGTTTCGAACATCGGTCCTACGTGCCTATCACGGGCCCTTTTTAGGTTGTGACAAAGTTAGTATCAGAGCCTAGGTTACAGATTTATGACCTAAGGTGTTCTTTGGTTTGTCACTGTGGACACATAGGAATCCAGTCCTTTTTAATGTCAGTTCTTACAGAATACGTTCATATTGTCACTGATGGTACTGACCATTCTCTTGTTTTCAATTTCAGTACGAATAGATGCGCTCGATTTCTTGGTCGACTTAACCAAGAGGATCGCAGTGAAGCCTTAGTTTAGGATGAGACATCTGCCCCTACCGCTTCAACTGGAAGGCATGGTAGGCGCAGAACGACCCGAACATAAGAGATCCCTATCGAGGCATCAAAGGTGTCAAAAGGAGTTCCTGAGGCATTTGCATTTGATATGCAGACATTCCTAGCAGGGATAAAGGCTAGCAATGTTATGTTTTGAGACTCGATGATGATGATGCAGTAGCAACAGTAGCTAGCTCCCTCAATGGTAGTCTCAGAACAAGAGAGGTCAAATATGCAATTATCTATGGCATATGCAAGGCTTCGTTCGATAGAATTAGATAGAACTAAACCTCAAAAGGCTATTGATTTTCTCGATGAGGTGGAGATGTAAGGTAGGAGGCTGTATTATTCTTATACATAGCTGGTGGGTTTGGTAAAGATGTCTTTGCAAGGGATGACTAAGGATTAGTGTCGAGATCATATCCTTCCACACTTGGGGACAATGACTTAGTCATAGAGAGAGATTGTTGAACTATTTCCTTTCCTTTGCAACTCACGAGACGCTCAAATCAAAGTTTCTGAACCTATGCCATGGAGATAGGATAGCGGACGAGTACACCATGGACTTTATTGCTTAAGCCGTTATGCCCCAGAGATTGGTTCATATGAGCAGAGGAAGAACAACCAGTAGGTATTAGGGCTCGGACCTCTTTTTGTTAGCATAACTATGAGCTGTCGAGAGAAGTTCTCTACCTTAGTGGATGTGGCCAAGCAGTTAGAGAGGATTCTGGTGGAGCAAGGTACTTTGTCTATGGGAGAGTAGAGGAGGAGGCACTCTGTAGGATCCTCTAGTTTTTAGCAACGACAGCAGCTGCAATCAAACTTTTTGCTATGGTTCAACCAAAGTGGGAGTTCTTGGTAGAGGGCTGTTCGAGCTCATGACAAGGCAAGATTTGCTGTAGACATTTGAGAGGATTCAAATTCATGCTTAGTGTGGGTAGTAGCAATAATGGGCAGAGTTTAGGATGCAGTAATTCGGGCTTAGCTTCTTCCATTTGTCAAAAGTGTAATAGAGTACATCAGGGTCTATGTCACATATTGCCAGGAGCTTGCTATAGACGTAGCTAGTATGAGCATTTGATCAGAGATTGCTATATGATGAGATATCAATAGTTCTTTTCTAATGTGACGTAACCTCCATTTCAACAGTCATAAGGGGGATCACAATTTGGTGGCCAGCAGGGGCAAGGATTTGGAGGGAGACAGTTGGGAGGTAAATTTGGAGGCCACAGTCTGGGACAATCCTCTAGCTCTCATCAGGTAGGCTGTGGTCAGGCTAGGGCATTCACTCTGACGCCTCAAGATGCACAGACTTTCATGTAGTGGTAGAAGGTATCACTCTTGTATGTAGAATAGAAGCTATAGCTTTGATAGATTCAGGGGCGACTCATTCTTTCATGTCACCCAACTTTACTATGAGGTTAGAAATAGCACTGGATAGGATAAATGAATCTCTGTTAGTATCTACACCTCTGATTGATGTCCTATATGTAAATTTGACCTATTACTCATGTCCTATGGAGATTAATGGTAGGAGATTGGTAGCGAATCTTATGGTGTTGCCAATTATGGATTTTGATGTAATATTAGGAATGGATTGGTTATCCCATCATTATGCTACCTTGGATAGTAGAAAGAAGGAAGTGATGTTTAAGATTCTAGGGGACGTAGAGTTTATCTTTAAGGGGGATAGAAAAACTACCCCTTCCAACATAGTTTCAGCTGTAGTCACCAACAAGATGCTTAGACAAGGTGTTAAAGATTTCTTACCTTAGTCAGGGATTTAGCTGTAGAGGACATCAGTCTCCAAAGTGTTCCGATAGTTCGAAAGTTTTTAGATGTGTTTCCAGAGGAGTTAATAGGGTTACCCCTAGAGTGAGAAATTGAATTTTGTATTGATGTAGGACTTGGTATGATTTTGATTTCTATACCAACAGATAAAATGAAACCTGCAGAATTAAAGGAATTAAAGAAGCAGTTATAAGATATGTTAGATAAGGGTTTCATCAGACCTAGCTCTTCACCATGGGGTGCACTGGTATTGTTTGTGAAGAAAAAGATGGTTCTCTCCGATTATGTATTGATTATCGACAGTTAAATAAGGTGACTATCTACAACAAGTATCCATTACCTCGAATTGACAATTTATTTGACCAACTTCAAAGTGCTAAGTACTTTTCTAAAATTGATATAAGATCAAGATACCATCAGTTAAGGATCAAAAGGGATGATGTGTCTAAGACTGCCTTCAAGACTTGTACGACCACTATGAGTTTTTAGTAATGTCTTTGCCTTACAAATGCTCCAAAAACTTTCATATATCTGATGAATAGAGTATTCAAGTCGTTCTTGGACAAGTTTGTGATTTTTTTTAATTGATGACATTTTGGTGTATTCGTAGACAGATAAGGAGTATGCCAAACATTTAAGATTGGTATTGTAAACACTTTGAGAACATCAACTATGTGTCAAGTTTTTAAAATGTGAATTTTGGCTTGAGATTGTTGCATTTTTAGGACATATGGTATCTCAAAGCGGAATACAAGTCGAACCAAAGAAGGTAGAAGCGGTGATGAATTGGGAACAATCTAGGATTGTGACAGAGGTACAGAGTGTTCTCAAGTTAGCAGGTTATTATCGAAGGTTTGTTCAAAATGTTTTCTAAGATAACAATCCCATTGACCGATTGATGCAAAAGAATGTCCAATTTATTTAGCCCGATGCTTGAAAGGAGAGTTTTCAAAATTGACGAAGTGTTTAACTTCAGCTCCAATTTTATCTTTACCAACAGAAGGTGGAGGATTTCAATTGTATTGTGATGCTTCGAGGGTTGGTCTTAGATGTGTATTGATGTAAAATGATAGGGTGATTGCTTATGCTTCCAAGAAACTGAAGAAACTTGAACAAAATTATCCTCCGTATGATTTAGAGATGGCAGCAGTAATCTTTGCTTTAAAGATTTAGCAAAATTAGCTATATGGTGAGACATGTGAGATTTTTACGGATTACAAGAGTCTAAAGTATATATTTCAGCAGAAAGATCTAAATCTAAGGCAACGAAGGTGGATGTAATTACTAAAAGATTATGATTGTACAATCCAGTATCATCTAGAGAATGCAAATATCGTGGCAGATGCTTTAAGTAGGAAATCCTCAAGTAGTTCGGGGCACATTGTAATAGAGAGAAGAGCTTTGACCAAAGAGTTGCATGATTTGATGGATCGAGGTACTCAGTTTCAGATTTTAGATGCAGGAATATTATTGGCCAATATCAAGGTGTGGTCAGTATTATTAGACAGGATTAGGATCGCTTAAGGTCAAGATCCTCAATTTCAATAACTTATTTATAATGTGACGACATGCAGATTTTGAAATTGATAAAGAACGCATCCTTAGAATGAATAAGATACTGTGTGTTCTAGGTATAGAAAACTTGAAAGATGAGATTCTAGAGGAAGCACACTATACTGCATACAATGTGCATTCAGGTTCCACCAAAATGTACTATAATATTAGAGATATGTATTGGTGGGATGATATGAAGAAAGATGTGGCTGAATATATTTCTAAATGCTTGACATGTCAACAAGTAAAAGCTGAGCATCAAAAGCCCTTAGGTAAACTACACCCACTGCCAATTCCTAAATAGAAATGGGAGAGGATCACAATGGATTTCGTGGTTAGCCTACCTTATACAAGAACTCGATGTGATCTAATATGGGTAATTGTAGATAGAATGATGAAATCAGCACATTTTCTACCCATGAAGAGTACTTATTCGATGTCCAAGCTCGTTTAAGTTTATATTAATCGAATAGTGTGCCTCCATGGAGTACCTGTATGGATAGTTTCAGATCGGGGATTGCAATTCACATCTCAGTTTTGAAAAAAATTACAGGAGGCGTTGGGCACTAGATTGGATTTTAGTACAACATTTCATCTTCAGATTGATGGATAGTTTGAAAGGACAATTCAACCCTTAGAGGATATTTTGAGGATGTGTGTGATAGGTTTTCACGGTAGTTAGGATTGGCACTTGCCTTTGATTGAGTCCATTTACAATAATAGCTACCACAGTAATATTAGGATGGTACCATACAAGGCATTGTATGGACAAAAATGTGGGTTATCAATGTGTTAGGAGGAGGTAGGCGAGAGGCAATTAGAGGGCCCATAATTAATCAAGATCACGTCAGAGAAGATCCCACCGATCAAGCAAAGGTTAGAGACGACTGTTAGTAGATAGAAGAGTTACGCTGATCCGAAGCGTAAGGAAGTGGAGTTTCAAGTCTAAGATTTTGTATTCCTTAAAGCATATCCAATAAAGGGTATGGTAAGGTTTGGAAAAAGAGAAAAATTATCTCCAAGGTATATTAGACCTTACGAGGTAACTGAGAGGGTTAGAAATGTGGCATACCAGTTGGCATTACCTTCAGATATGGCCCAAGTCCATCTAGCATTCCATATTTCTATGCTTCACTGGTACATTCTTGACCCTTTCCATGTACTCCAACTGTAGAGCATGGAAGTGAGCAAGAATTTAACCTACAAATAGGAGCCAGTGACTATTGTGGATTTACAGGTGTGACAACTTCAATCAAAACAAATTCCCATCGTTAAGGTGATGTGGAGGAATGGTCGCATTGAAGAAGCTACTTGGGAGATAGAGCAAGAGATGGGAGAATTGTATCCATACTTGTTTCCTTAATAAACCTTATTATAAAATTCGAGGAAAAATTATTTTGTAAGGGGCAGATAATGTAACATCCCATGTGCTATATATATAAGAGACATCTTCTTCTTTTTCTCATTTTCTCATAATTTCATTTTAACCCCTCCCAAAAGTTGCTATTCACAATTCTCTCTCTAACCATTCTTCACCGCCAGTGACTCAAACCAATTAGTGTTATATACCAATCTCTTCCTCTCAACGAGCCTGCCACAACTATACCTATTTCAGCCACCATTGTAGCTAGAATTGTTGCAAAAATGGAGGAGAAAAGTTGACGAAGAATGCCAATCATCGATCTGTCACTTCCGGGGGTTGTTATCGGTCACCGTTGCCATCATTCGACTTGTCTCAATGTCAAGAGCAAAAGCCCCATGGTCTCATCACCAGCCACTGCCTGGATTGCCGCCGATTGATGGAAAAAGAGGTCAGGGTTTTGGTTCGTCAATACGTTTAAATCTATTGAGAATTTGAGTATGTTGCGTTGGAGAAAGTTGTTCTATTCATTAAGAGCTTTCATTTGGTATAAAAATTGTTGAATTCTGAGACTAAATATATTTTGGTGATCAGATGAATATTTGAGGCATTGTTCCGACGACCATTTTGATCACATTTGTGAAAAATTTTCAAAAAATTCTAAAAATTATACTAATCATTTTTGTCTAAATAACCATAGTGAGATTCTTACAGTTTGCAAATTAAAAATCATGGAACATTTAGGCGATAATAGAAGAAATTTCCGAATTTATTAAATAAACTGCTTAGGTAATTCAGATTGAGATATTTTTCTTTCGATTTACTAGATATAGTAGGAGCAGGACCCATTGGAAGGTTCGAATAGATGAGTTTGATTACCAGGTAAGTTCATACCTACTTACTGCTACTGTAATTGCATCAGCAAATGAATATTGTTCAATGCTAGTATAGATGACAACATGTAGCAATGCATAACTATATATATATGTGTGTGTACCCACTTTAGTATAATACTTTATATCGAATTAACTAAGTATATACGTTAGGTTAGGTATTGCATATATGCATTGGGCATTACATAGCTGAATGTTTACTTAATAAATTACATGCTTAATAATTTGATATGTATTGCTATGTTCAATTGTGGAAAAGAAAAGATCTGTAGGATGTGTCACCTGATGGGTATGCATCAGGACCATATGTGCACTGGTTATGATTATGAGAGTTGTTTGTTATGATATTGAGATATGTTATGGGTTGATCTTGGTTGATGCTTGGCTCCTGATCGAACCCTTATTTGTGATGCTTATGACTTTGGACACTTTGAGTGAGAGCTGATCTGTTGGTGATACTTGGCTCCTCGCAACCCATTTGGATCAAGAGAGCCTTATGGCTACATAAGTATAAGAGCATGGCTTGGTTGTTGGTGATGAATAGCTCTCTGCAACCATTTGAGGATTAGAGCTGTGAGGGCTTACCCTTGGAGATTAGGGTCCTACAAATATTTTCCCCTACAATTTATTTGTGTTGTTAATATGACTGGATGTATTTTGATATTCATGCATAACTGTGTGCATATCATTGGGTATCGTAGGATGGTGTGAGCTTACTCAGCAAGGTCTAATTTCCCTCAACTTTGTTTTTCAGGTCAACTATCATTAGTTTCACAGCAATGATTCCTATGATGTGTCCGTTGCAACTTACTTACGTTTGTGTATGTTCTTTCTTTATTTTTCATTATCTTGTATTGTAGCGTTCATAGTGACATTATTTTATGAGTTGTAAAACTTCTTTCTGACGTGCACTATTGTTATTGTCTTGTATGAACTTGTTGCATTCTTGAGTTTTGAATTTATTTTGTCACTAATGGTAGGCTTATGTGTGATCTAGGGTTTCGAATCTCGATCTCACGTGTTGATCACCCGCCTATTTTGGGTCGTGACAGTTAATGTCTTGGGGAGTCTTACTACTTAAACCTTATGTCTAAAAATTCTTCCTTTACCAATACCTTCTCACATCTTTGTAAAGATAACATATAATAGTTTTACCTTACTTTCATTCTACTTTTTTTAACTATTATCATAGGAGTACATTCCTATCGTATATTGCGTTATTTTAATTTTTCCTTGTCTATCTTTAAATATTTTTCTTTTCAAGTTTTGTAGGATGATAAAATTGTTTGCATATGTAAAGATAGTAGTTGTATCTAAACTACCCTAAGATTCTAAAAGAGAAGTAAGAGGTAGAAGTGACTTATCTTCTTCTTAACATAAAAATCGAATTTCTATAATTGATCCATGAGAGTGTTAAACATGCTATAGTGTTTCTTAAGTGGTCATTTGGTTCTACTTCTGTTTTTTTTTATTGTAGTTTTTGGTTTTTAGTTTTTAGTTTTTGTTTTTTCAAATAAAAACAAAAACTTATTTTGTTGTTAATGTTAATGTAGTTACTGATAATAATTACATATTAGATAAAACTTAAAGATAAATTATTTTAATTAAATAAATTTATTTAATATCATATATAATATTTATTAACAAGTTATTAATAAAATCATGTTATTTTAATAAATCAAATAATTTAAAAATAAAAATTTTATTTACAAATTAAAATTTATTTGAAATATATTTTAATTATTAAATCAAATTTTATTTGAATCTTTATATATTTTAAATTTAATTTTATATAATTTAATTATAAAAATTAAATAAAATTAAAATATTCATAATTTTTTAACAATAAATAATTAAATAATATATATTTAAATGATAGTAAATCAGATCATTAAAAAACGAAAACAAGAAATAAAAACCAATTTTTATGGTTTTCATAATTTTTGAAAACCGGAAGAAACCAAAACTAAAAACAGAAACTAAAAACTAAAACAAAAAAGATTTTTTTACTCAATTTGAAAACAAAAATCAAAAATCAAAAATAAAAATAGAAACAAACACCCCCTAGATTACGATATTACTCTCCTTTCATTGTATATCACATTAACATAAATATTTTAAGACTTAAACTTTGGTTTGTCACCTATATAAAAAACTTTTCTAATCTCCATTTGTACATCTTAATGAAGGTGAATACTTATATAGAAAGATATCTCATATCTGTCTAACATATTTCTTTTTTCTAGAACTAAATGTTTAACATTCATTCAAATATTCGTTCTAGAATTAAACAACTAACTCGAATTCAAGCATCTCATGCTCATATAACCAAAATTTTGTATAAAAAAATCATTACATAAATTAAAGTTAAATACTTGATTAAACATATGCCGCATCAAATACTCAACTGGTATGACAAACAAAACATCATCATTGATAATAAGTATTGTAGATATTCATATAGAATAAATAAAATAAAATGTAAATCTTATGCAATCCTAATGATCTAACATGCATAGAAACTACATATACAGGAACCATCTTAGTTATATGATCTACAATCACATTTCCTATAGAAATATACTCAATATTCACTTCTTTCAAGCTACTAAATCATTGATATGATTATACTTGTTATCTAAGTGCTTGGTTTTGCAATGATAATTATAGCCCTTGGTATATATAATTTCTTTTTGAATATCATGTATATCATGATAATATCAGTAGCATTTATAATGACATCTAAACAATTTATTAAATGCTCAACCACAAAACATCTTCCACTATTTCTAATGATGCTCTAAAATCATCTTCCATCATTAATAAAACAATAAATGTTTGTTTTTTAATGCTCTATGATATTTGTCCATTATTCACTAGAAAAGTGATAGTTATAGATTGCATTGTGTTTTAGTGGGTAGTTTGGTGTATGTTTAGCTGTTAATTTGATTATTTAGTATGTGTTTAGGTTAGAACTGTGTTAGGTTCTTAAATATTTGTTTTTTTAACGTGTTTTATGAGTTAGAGCATGCTTTTGAGCTTCAATGTTGTGTATTTGAGGTGCCTTTATGAGTTTGCTACTATTTCAAGGTCAATCTTAAAGAACGAAGGAGTTTCAGAGGAAACCTGAGTTATAACACAGGCCTACGATCGTGATCTGCATGTCATGATCGTGACAGAGTGCTTATACTCAAGGGCTAGCCATGATCGTGGCTAGCGTCGGGACAAATGCAGGGACACTTCCAAACTCAAGTTGTCAAGGGACTTTTTGTTCTTTTTGGACCCCAAAAAAAATCCTAGGCCTTCCTTACGGATACACTTATACATACACACATTCAGCAGCTACCATTCACATTTTTTATTCGACTATTCATGCAAAGTCACAAGCTTCTAGATCAAAAGGTGGGAATCGAGACTGATAATCAAAAGCTTCCATCAAGCTTCCATTTCCCAAATTTTTAGATACAAAAAGGGAAGAAAGTCACCATTATATTTCTTTTATTTTTGTCTTTTTTCATTTTGTTTTGTATTATGGAGAATATGGATATGGTTGAACTTGTTCCTATTATGAGTAGTTGAATTTATTGCAGTGATTACTTTTAAACTACTTGTTGAACTCCTACTTTGTTGTTTTGAATGAATGAATACTTTCAATAAATGTTGTGGTTAAACCTTACAATATATTGAGAAATTGAGTTGGGTAAATTGTGCTGGGCTGTACAATGAGAGTTGAAACCTTATAAACCTACATTTATTAATTGATTAGTTAGAGAGAGATCTTGACTAATTGGTTAATTGCCTATAGGATAGCTTCATAACTAGTTAAATTGGTGGATTAATTTTGTAGATTGAGAGATTAGATGGCCAATTCCATTTAATTTGGCTAGGGATATTTGATTACACTTTGAGAGAGGGTGATAAAACATTAGGACATCTTAGGTGAGGCATAATTCAATCAACAAGGTAGGAGTGAGACAAGATAGGGAAAAAGTGATCTCTAATATTTAATCTTGAAATCAAAGTTTCTACACTTTTGTTACATTATTTGTTCGTTGCAAGTTTGTTTAATTTAATTTATTTTTCAATTTTTATTATTTGAATTTGAATCTTAAATAAAGTATAACCTGAATTAAATGGTGCCTAAGTACAATCTCTGTGGGCAGATATCTACTTTTTACTACAAGCAACAAACCGCATACTTACAATTTTTTGCATAAAACAAGTAGTTTATTTTTCCATTCAATAAGTTTTTGGTGTCGTTGTCAAGGATTGTTTCGTTTAGCATCTTGTTTAATTTGGGTGACTTTGATTTAAGAGTGTTTGATACTCTTCCTTTTGTATTTGCAGGTACATAAACACAAGGAGCACATTAAGGTCTAACGAGCTTAGGAAAGAAGAGTTTTAAGACATGATAAGGCACGAAAAAGAGTTCAGAAGAGCTAAACGTCAAGACAGAATAATAGAAGAAGGAGAGCAAGGACAAGTTGAGAGATCATTGATGGAGTTTATGAGGCTAGGTTTCAGTTCCCAAAGAGTTGCAAGGCCTGCAGTTCAAGCTAATAACTTTGAGATCAATTGGGCACTCCTTAACATACATAAGAGTAGATATGGAATAACCCATTTAGTTTAGGGGCAAATTATTGCTTGGGAGAAGCTAGCCCAGGCTTTCCTGGCTAAGTACTTCCCCTTAACTAAGAAACAAAAATCATCAAGGAGATCACAAACTTTTAACAAAGTGATGAGGAGTCATTGCATGAAGCTTGGGAGAGATTTAAGGAATTACAAAGGAGCTGCCCCTATCATATCCTTCCAAGTGAGCTCCTTTTGCAAACATTGTACAATGGTGTGAATCAGAGCATAAGGGGAACCGTAGATGCAACCACAAAAAGGTCTTTGATAAGGACAACTATTGATACAACTCATGACCTTTTGGAAGAGTTGGTGAGAAACAACTACATGTGGTCAAATGAAAGGAGTAGATAAGGGTCTAAGAAGCAAAAAAGGATGATTCCAGTTGACTCGATGACAATCTTGCAAGCACAGTTTACCGCCCTTACCAAGCAATTGAGCAATATGTAAGGAGTCTTTATCCACAGTCAAAGCCATGCAATTACAATGTGAGTTACGTGAGCATAACAACTATAGCACAACTGAATGCTTCTTGCTGGGAGCCAGTGATGCAGATCAGGTAATTACTTGGCCTAGTGGCAAAGAGGTAACAATCCATACTTTAACACTTGAAATCTTGGGTAGAAAAACCACCCAAAATTTTCGTGGAATAGTAATAATGCAGGTGGACAATTGAGAGCACAAGGACCTCCCAAATTTCAATAAGACCGATTTGGGTCTTTGGAGAGCAAAATGGACAAGTTAATAGACATATAGGGTTCAAAATTCGCAAGACAAAAGGAAGGTCAAAGAAGATAAGAATAGAGTTAGAAGAGAATGGAGGCAAAGTTTGACCAGCTTGCGAAGAACCATGCTTCATCCATCGACAACTTGGAGGTATAAGTAGGTCAACTTACAAATGTTTTATCTTCTTAGAATGCAGGAAGCTTACCAAGCAACATGGAAGCCAATCCATAGGAACAACTCAATGATATCACATTTAGGAGTGGCAAGCAATTAGAGGAATCAAGTGTACAAAAGGATAGCCAACAAAAGGAGAAAGGGAAAGGCAAAGAGATAGAAGAAGAGAAGGTAGAAGAGAAAGAAGAAGAGAAGCCATGTATCCACCACCTCCCTACAAGCCTAAGATTCATATCCATAGAGGGGGAGACAACATCAAGTAGAAACTCAACTCTTCAAATTCTTATAGAAGTTGAAGAAGCTTCAGAATAATTTGTCCTTGGTGGAGGAATTGAAGTGTATGCCCAAGTATGTGAAGTTTCTCAAGGGAATATTAACGCTCAAATGAATTTGGGAGAACAATCAAATGGTGAACTTGACGGAGAATTGTAGTTCGATCATCACAAGCACAATGCCTTCAAAGCTACAAGATCTAGGGAGTTTTACTATTTCATGTGTTGTTAGTGATTTTGAATTTTTTAAATGCTTATGTCATTTAAGCGTAAGTGTTAACTTGATTCCTTTGTCTATTTTCAAGAAATTAGGGCTAAGAGATCAAGCTAACATCGATACTTATCCAACTTGTAGATCAATCCATCAAGAGCCATTTGGGGTAGTAGAAGATGTTCCGGTAAAAGTGGATAAATTTATAATTTATGTTGATTTTATTATGTTGGATTTTGAAGGAGATAGGAATTTTCCATTGATTTTGGATAGGGCCTTTATGAATACTGGTAGGGAATTAGTTGATCTATAAGAAGACAAATTGGTTTTGATAATTAGTGATCAGCAAGTTAAATTCGATATGACTAATCTTTGAAGAAGTTGGTAGACAGAAGTGCATATATAAAGATTGATGTTGTAGATGATTGTATGAAGGAAGTTGAAGAGGAAGTTATGTTTTATTTCCCCCTGGTGTGTTTATGTACCCTTCTCACATTGAGGAGTGTTGTTCAAGTGTGGGGAGGGTTGTGTGTTTTTTACCTTGAGTGTGAATTTTGCAAATTGTATGATAGTTTGTTTAGGTTGCATGATGTGAATTGTGTGAATGCGTCAATAGCTAGTCTTATTTTTAATTCACCCATCATGCTAATCTCAAATTCATTTTTCATCAAATTTTCAAAACTAACATATAACACTTCAGAAGTAACACCAAAAGTAATGTCATCAACATAAATTTGGACAATAATAAAATCATTTTTTATGCATTTTCTAAATAAGGTTTTATCCACTTAACCTCTAGTGAACTTATTCGCAATAAGAAAATCAGACGATTATACCAAGCTCGAGGAGCTTGTTTTAAGCCATACAAAGCCTCATGAAGTCTATGGACATGATCTGGTTTTTTGACATCTTCAAAACCTGAAGGTTGCTTCATATAAACTTCTTCATCTATAAAACCATTTAAAAAGGCACTCTTCACGTCCATTTAAAATAGTTTTATATCATGACAAACA
>JANITW010000235.1:65651540-65672078 GCA_027564335.1 Erythroxylum williamsii
ATTTTATTTGAATATTTATTTATTTTAAATTTAATTATATTTATTAATAATTATTATAATTTAATTACATATAATTTAATTATTAATAATTTTTGTTGATAATTAATTTTAATTTATTAAATATATAATTTTGAATTAAATTATTCATAGTTTTTATTAAAAATTTAAAATTAAATAATATATATTTAAATGATAGTAAATCATATTATAAAAAACAGAAATAGTAAACAAAAATTATTTTTTTATGATTTTTCATAATTTTTGAAAACTGAAAGTAACCAAAACTAAAAACAGAACCTAAAACTTCAAACAATTATGTTTTCTCACTAAATTTGAAAATAAAAAGCAAAAACTAAAAATAAAAATGGAAATAAACACCCTATAAGATTTTCATTTTCTTGTATATTTAATCAATGATTCATTTCAACCCTTCAATGGTAAAAACTTTAAACCTTCTCATTTTTTAATTCAATTTTTAACTTTTTAGTTTAATTTATTTTAATAATTCTTGTTATTAAAAACATATCAATTTATTAATTAATCGGTCATCTTGTTAATAAAAAAGTTCTTATAAACTAAAATAAAATAATTAGTGCTCATTTAACATTTTCTTTTTTAATTAAACTTCAAATTTTTCGATAAATATAAAGACAATCTATTTCAATTATATTTCAAATTTTTTAATTCTATTTAATCTTTAACTGATTTTATGATGACCTAATTTTTATTAAACATTTTAAACCTTAAACTTTTTGTCTTATACGTTTAACTTTCGATTCGGTTTTTAAAATATTATATTTAATACAATTGTAACTTTTATGTAATTTTTTGTTAGATAAATAGTTTCCAATATTTTTCAAATTTTTGTCGGTGAATCTTCATTGATAATACTATGTCTCTGAGCCTTCACTTCCGTTGAATTTTTTCGTAAACCATTGATGTTGCTAACCGAATAATTTTAATACCAATTATTAGAAAATTGAACGTAGAAATAAATATTGGAAACATCAGACTAAAATTACCATAATAAATAGATTAAGAAAAATGGATTATGACAAAGGTACAATACATTCAATAAAACTGCTTTTTATGGAGAGGTATTACATTTTTTTAGATTAATAAATAATACAAATATGATCCCTTAATATGCATTCTCAATAACTAATTATATCTTTTGATTTTAAAATTTAATAAACAACTATTTTTATTTTATTTTTTATTTAAAAATAATCTTTCAGTTATAAGTAAAGTTGCGTATTACTAGACTTCTCCAGATCTTGTGTTTCTAACGAAATTTTTACTGGGTTAAGAATGTATTTAATAAATAGGTAAATTTAGGAGAATTTTACTCAAAATGCACCGGAAAACAATGTGAAGAACATGTTTAGCCTCACAAATCAGTTGGAGCTCTAGAAATAAATTGAATGCGTCCAAATGCTTGCAAAAAGTCTGAAACCAAAACATGATTCGGCCACATTATCATATAATTTGGAAACCACGGACCACAAGTCAGGCATACTTTACAAATACAAAGAAAGAATTATACTGATTGTTACAAAAGAATGGTTGAAGAAATTCAGAAAAATTTTCTAGTGATCTAAGAGCAACAGCTGTTTACAACAAAGATTGGAAAAAGCTCAAGCAAAGAGGTACTATTCAATGAATCAATTGAACAACAACAACAACAACAGATGAAGGTTAGACTAGGCAGTAAGAGTTTGGTGCAAATATCCTAAGCCGCTCGCCGAGTGCAGCTCTTCGGCACATGTACAGCATGAAAATTTGGCTCCTTTGGTATTGTTGCGAGCCTTTTTCCATGGAGAGATGACCTGGAAGCCTTGGCTTCAGGAAAAGCACCCCCTTCACTTGCCTTCGTGGTTTCCTTGGGTCTTGAACTTGCTGAGGTTTCGCTTATTGTGTCGAGTTGACCCTTTCTACTACTACTTGATACGGCACTACAACAGCAGGAACACTACATATTAGTATTTAGAAACTCTACATTATTATGATATTTAGGATCAGAAGAACCCACTCTAGAGGGCTTGTCAGATGTATGACAGAAGGTGATTTTGCCCTCTTGAAGCCATTCCCAGAACTTTTAGCCATCTTATCAGCTGTATGGAGTGGTGTAGCCACAAGTTTCTGCTGCGAAGAAATTGTATGTCTCTGCGGGGTAGTGGACAGTTTTAGTCCCCTTCTTTCTTTCGAAATTTTCAAGCTGGAATTCTGCTTTCGCTACACAAATATTAACACATAGTAAGCCATATCTGAGTGCTTCCAAGTGCTAATTTCCCTTTGCCTTAATAAAAAGATGACTTACAGGTTGATCTGTACGTGTTGTATTAGGTGTCTTGTCATTGGTTTCACATGTCTGGTTGCCACATTCGCTCTGTTCACGATTCTTTACACTGGCCTATATTCAATTTCAGGAATTTATTTAGTTAACACAACAATGATTACTAAAAGCTTATGATGTATCTCGTTTAATAAGGGAAACTCACCTCGATTGCACTTTGATGTTTTCTTTCTGTGTTTCCTTGTGGGAACCTTGAAAATGGTGTGATTTCTTTCAGAGGCTTCTTTTTCAAGTTCGCTTCCTTTACAGCCCTTTCCTACAAACATGTTATTCATCTTCAATAAAAATCTAACCAACATTGTAAGAACTAGCCAGCATTTGCATTAAATTTACATACATCGGTTCTGAGCCTAAAAGGCCTGGGATTTGTAGGCTTAGACTTTTTATTCTTCAATTCTTGAGCATCCATGTCAGAGCTTTCTTTAGATGACTTTTTCATTGTTCTAACTACCTGTACCATTTGGAAATGTGGAAACACAAAGTCAGGAAAGGAAAGGGGATTACACTACCTGTAATAGTAAAAAATGGTAGATATGAGTGAGATGTAGTCACCTGCGTGTCTTTTGGATTCTGCCTTGAACAAACTTTCTTTTCTAAATGGCTAGTGTTAACATCGCAATGCCTAGAGAACAAAAGTCGATTGATAAGTGATGGAAGAAAAATTAACATTAAAACCTTCTGAAAGAAGAATACTAAAAAGAAAATGTACAGGAACTATTTACCTGTTATCGTCAGAAACCGAATTGTTCTCCTTGTCATCAATCTCCATGACTTCGCCATTATTCTCCTTATCATTCTCTGCTAAATTTGATTGGGACTGCAAGCCAACATCTCTGTTATCATTCATTGATGCTTTTGGGACTTCTGCAGTCATCAAAATCCCTGCGTTTGCATTTCCTTCATCACCTTGAGGATTAGAGATCACTTCTACCAGGGAACGTTTCCTCGATTTCTCCTCAATCTCCATATCACTTGAGTCATTTTCAGTCCCTTCATGAGTCAGAGGGCAACGATGTTGCCACAAGTTCTTTACTTCTTTCTTACCCTTCATACATTTAGAAGACTTGGCATCCTGGCCTTTTCCTTTTTGACATCGCAGTCCATCATAAACCCTGCTTTTAACCTCTCTTCCTCTTAACTGTTTTCTTGGAACATCAGAAGGCAATGGTCTATCATACCCTAATACGTGTTTCTTTGCCGAAGTGACCTGAAGCTTCTTCATCGCTTCACATAATGTCTTCACAGGTGTTTTCAGTTCTAGAGAAGTCTTCAGCCTCTTCTTTGGTGAATGAAATACCAAAGCTTTGGCTACTACTTTATTCTTTGGTACAAGGACGGGTCCTACTTTTGGGTTCCTAACACTCCGAAACGCATCTGGATTTGGCATCCTCTTTTTATTAGCTGGAGTGGTTTGAGCTTTGGTTCTAACAGAAGATTGCTTCAACGTTGTATTGGGAGTTTTGTGATGTTTGGAATGAGGATTGACTGAAACTTTGGGATCAGCCATCCTTTTAGACATGGAAGTGATCAGGGCCAATCTCGAGATTCTAGGCTTGGACAGTTTAGGAGGAACTGATTGTGGACATTTTACCTTTGTGCTACATTCATTAAAATGAAAAACGGAGTTAGTACTCAAGAAACAAAGAATGTTATGGTTATTGAAAGATCTTCATTCAACAAACCTGTCTTTTCTATATAATGCTTTTCGAAGGCGTATATTGGGACTTCTTGCAGCCATGACCTGGAGAATAAAACTAATTAAGGTTGTGTCCAAGTACAGCAGTTGAAATACCAACATAGGATATATAAGAGAAGTAGATAATATGGTTGTAGCATTTTAAACAAACCCGAAGAACAAAGTTTTTGTCAATTGCTTCAGGATCCAGTTCCTCCTCGTGCTTTTGGTCACATCCTGTGAAACAATTAGATTAACAATGAGATTTAAAAAGTTAGCTCTTCAAGATAAAATTTCAGGACTCAGAAGAGGACTATTTCAACAGGTATCAACTCAAATATGCAGACATTGTCTCACTCTCACTTAACCAAGAAATAGAATAAACTTCAGAAGATACAACAACAATAACTCGGTAAAATTCCCGACATGTAAAATCTGGAAAGGTTCAGTAATAGCCTTGCCCTTAATTGATGCTTGACCTTAAAGTAAAATTTTGAAGAACGTAAAGTCAACATGAACTTGTCCTCGTTGTACCATCGAATAGAATGCCAAAAAGAAAAGGAAAATCGTTTCTTTTCTTCTTTGTCCCACAAAAAATTTCAGCAATCAAACAAATGATTTGAAGATTCAACCGACACAAACAAAAAATTCCAATTTTTTTCCAAACCTCCAACATTATCATATGAACAACCATTGAGAAGAAACTATCAAAACTTGAGATCGCAAATGAAGATATGCAACTTGGAAACTAAGGAAGGACAAGTATGAGACAAACTCCACCATAATTTACCACAGCCTAAGTTGAAAACGGCCGAGAAATCACTCACCAACTCGTAAACAGAACCAGTAGCGATCATCTCCTCGGCGATGGGAATCGGGTGCGTTAAGATCAACGAACTTGGGCGCTTCGATGTGCTCATAGAACTCGTCTCCGTTTCGCTCCTCGCCATTGATAGTTAAAGAGTGTGGGTCCTCCATTCTCTTCATACACACACAGAAACAGAGAGAGAGATAGGAACAGAGAGAAGGAGCGTTGAGTGGAAGTGGGCACTTCGCTTATTGCTCGTTGGCTGGAAATGGCGAGAAGTACGAGAAGATTTAAAAGACGAAAGTGTGTTCTTTACTTATTTGAAAGTAGCCGTTGGAAAAAAAATGTTTTGTTTTAATTCAGACAACATTGTCACACTAACGGCTTTTCTAGGGGTGTTTCCGTAAATTCCGACAATGAAAACTCTAATATTCCATGTCCAACTGTTCTCAGTGCACTCGAAAAATCACGACAATTGAAAACTTAAAGTTTTTTTTGGTTACAACGAAAGACAAAATTAAAAGGAACTATCTAAACCATGGCATGGTAATACATTGTACTAAGTCAATCCCGGTGCAGCAGCGCCAAAGAGAGAATTGGAGGGTCCCGAAATATGTGGGTGCTTGGGCTCGCCATCCTTGTAAGGTGTGCCAGGTGATCCGTGCATTGGTTTCCTTCACGGAGCACGTGCGTGAACTGCACCTCCCAATCTCACAGTAGAAGATCTCTGGTACTTGACAGCAAAAAATGAAGAATATCAATAACGGAAGAAGAAGACGAGAGAAGATTGATAATTTCTAAGGAATCCACTTCTAAGATGACACGGCGGTAGTCGAAGGACCATACCAGAGTGAGCCCCGAGTGGATGCCACAGAATTCGGCGAGGACAGGGGAGCCGCTGTCAATCTGCTGAAGAAAACCTCAACACCACTGATCATGACAGTCGCGAATATTAAATAAAAGTTAATATTAAAGTTAGTTTTTAGTTTCGATGTTGTTTTTTTTTTTAAAAGTTTGTTTAGTTGTTAATAATAATATAATTTGATTTTATTATTGATAATAGTAAAATATTAAATAAAAGTTATAAATAAATTAATTTTATGAATTAATTATGTAACTAATTCTATTTTAATGTATCATATGATATTACTAATAATTCATCATATTTTATTAAAGATAAATAAATAAATAATAGTGCTTCTGAAAATTTTTATTTATAAAATAATTTTTATTTTTAAAAATAATATAAGTGTTTCGAATTAAATTTTCTAAAAAACTATTTAATATATGTAATTTTTTGAAAGTTTGAAAATTATGTTTTTAAGATATTATAAATTTAGGTTCTATTTATTATACAATTCTCAAAATGTTATTATAACGAAAAATAAAAATAAAAAAACTAAAACTCAATTTTTATGTTGAAAATAGAAGAAAACCAAAATGAAAAATTGGAATAAATAAACTAATAAAATTTTTGATGAATTTGAGAAAAATGAAGAAAATAAAAAATAAATCAAACAAAAATTTGTTAATAAAAAAGTAGATAAAACAACTTGTTAACAATTTTATCAAGTAGGCTTTCGTTAATTTTTTTTATTGAGAGATAAATGTTATATTATATTATACGAAAAGGAGTACTACGTAAGCCTACAAGTTGGCAACATTACAAGATAGAGCATGTCAAATTCATATCCTTTGCAAGTTGAAATGATAAAGAGGAATCAATTATAGTAGCTTTTCATATTTCTATTTCAGTGCAAAGGCGTGACTAAGCAAAGGTTAGGAGCTTTAAGAATAGTTTCTTTGTCATTTAAATTATATTGCTCTGCACATCTATAGAGGATGCTTGGTTTCTCAATAGATACTCTTTCATTTCTCTAGATATGGTAACTAGTGATGACAATATTTTTTTATCAATTTACCAATGAAAGAGTATTGTATTTTTTGTATATCTAAAGAATAGCTCGATCCCAATTTTTCATCCTCCAAGTTACTGAGAGTCATAATAATTAGTCAAATTTGTTAAAGGAGATACAAGAAAAATATAGGAGGTTATTGCATTTAACTGGTACATTGTGCTCTGGACAAGATTTGAAGTCCACGTAACAAGATTGGTCCATAGTTTTTTTTTTTGTTTTTGAATTCGAGGAAACTTCGTAGGTGAGCCAAGCGGGTACACCTCTTTGAGGGTTCAACTCGCGCACCTCATCATTGAGGACCCAACTAGTTCTCCATCTACAGGTAAAACTCCGGCTGCCCCAGACTCTTACAAGAGGGGCTAGCATGGAATCAAACCTAGAACCTAACCAAAGTCAGGCCCCGCTCTCAACCATCGAGTCACACCCCTTGAGAGCGTCCATAGTATTTAGCTTCATCTTAAAAGCTAATTAGTAGATAAAGTTACCTTTGGGGATATGATGTTTAAATCAAAGAAAGCTAAATCAGAGTACAAGTTACGCAAAAGGGTTTAAAGGCTATCCATATCAACAAAATTGGTGAAGGAACCAGAGAGATGAACGGTCTAAAGTATTGAAATAATTAGGCAAAAGAGGAATAAGGTTCGTAATACTTACTAAGAGCCTAGCATATCTAAGTGGCCAAGACCATTATCCGTTAAGTAAGATATGTGAATTAAAAGGCATATGGATTCTTTAGTTGATTCTCTATAAGAACAATGGAAGTGAGAATATGAAGTGGTGTCAATCATTAAACCAAAGCTAGCTAACTTCCCCTTTTGATTACATATTCCATGTTTGAAGAAGGTTACACAATTTACTACATTTTAATATAGAAAAGCCTTTTATAGTAAAGTGATGGTCATCAATGATCATCACTAGTCTCCATATAAAACTAAGGAATATTTGAAAAAAATGAGTTATTATTTATGTTTTTAAGAGTTACTTGATAGCCAAAATTGTAATTAATATGATTAAGGATAAATATGTCAAAGAACTTAAAAGAATTTGTTAATCTCTTGCAACGAAATTTATTTATTCTGGATACCTGTCATGTTTTGTTGTTACGTTTATCATTTTCTTTAAACTTGCCATTGTGAACTTCTTTATTTGATCTGTAAACAACTTTGCAAAGACCATTTTTATTTCATTTTTTATTATCATTTGTGATAAACTACTATATTTATGTTATTAACCAAGAAAGCATAAAAGTCTCGTAGTAAGTAACATTTTCACTTACCATTAATATTTCTTTTTTCTTTTTAGAGCATTGTGCTTGGCCAAAGGTGAGGTTTTAAGTTTTTATGTCATAATTAGCTATTATAACTATTTACATTGTTTGTAATCATATTGGCATTTAAAAATTTGAAACTTTGAGAGTTGTAAAGTCATAAGTGGTAATGTTGGTGTAAGATATAAGATGAAGAGTTCTAGAAGTTTAGTGGTATTTATTAGTAAGTTGTAAATCAAAATTTGGTGTTGACATTAGTTCCAACTTAGTTGCTATTTGTTTTAAGTGAAAGTTACCGAAGTGAGGAGGGAAGAAGAATCTAAAAAGGATAACAAGGAAGAAGATCCATTATTCATGTACAACAATATCTCAGTATGACACATGTCTAATTAGTATGAAAAAAATTTATGATATATGTAGTTTTTTTATTTGTAATATAGTGGTATGTATTGTATAAATGAGTTATTATTAATATTGATTTAGAATTAATTAACATACAAAATTATAATTATGATTAAGGATAAACATGCATGTCAAAGAATTTATTAATGTCTTTTACTGAAAATTTATTTGTTCCTGGTGTACGTCATGTTTTGTTGTTATGTTCATATTTTCTTTAAACTTGCCATTGTGAACCAGTACATTTAATATGTAAAACAACTTAGCAAGTTGTTGTGTTTTATTTTTCATTGTCGTATGTGATCTACTATTGTATTTATGTTATTAACCAAGTAAGGATACAATGGTCGTAGCAAGTAATCATTTTCACTTGCCATTAGTATTTTTATTTTCTTGCTTAGAGTATTGTGCTTAGCCTAAGGTGAGGTTTTATGTTTTTATATCATAATTAGCTATTATAACTATTGGTCCAATGTCCAAATATCTACATTATTTGTAATCATTTAATGTTTGGAACATTGAGAGTTGCGCGCGCACACAAGCATACACACACAAGCAGTAATATTAGTAGGAGATATAAGATGTAGAGTTCTAGAGGATTTGTTGGTATTTATTAGTAATTTATAAATCAAAATTTGGTATTTATTCTAAGTGAAAGTTGCCAAAGTGAGGAGGGAAGAAAAATATAAAACAAAGAACAAGAAAGAAGATCCATTCTTCGTGTGCAAGAGCTAATGTCCTAATATGACACCCATCTAATGTCCTAATATGACACCCATCTAATTAGTGTGAAATGTTATACGATATGTGTAGTTATTTGTATTACAATGGTATGTGTTGTATAATTCAATGGTATATTTTATATAATACAATAGTATTTTTTAAATAATAATTGTGATAGTTTTACTAAAATGCACTTGTGTAGTGGAGATAAGTAATGACTTGGAGAACAAAAAGAGTTCTTTAAAAGTGAAACCTCACATAGTTGAATGGAGAATAATAAGATAGAAGTGGTCTTGAAATGGGAACAAATATATATATATATATATAGTTATTTGTATTGTAATGGTATGTGTTGTATAATTCAATGGTATACTTTATATAATATAGTGGTAGTTTTTTAAAATAATAATTGGGATAGATTTATTATAATGCACTTGTATAGTAGAGATAAGTCATGACTTGGAGAACAAGAAGAGTTCTTTAAAAGTGAAACCTTACATAGTTGAATGGAGAATAATAAGATAGAAGTGGTCTTGAAATGGGAACAAAGTTTGAAAGTTATGAAATGATATTTTATTTGAAATTTAAAAAAAAAGATATTTTATTTGTACCAAAAGCATACTAGGTGTCACGAGTTTGTAGTTGTTATAAGGGGGTGAATAAAAGACAATAATGAATATTGTAACAACATAATAGTTATGTTATCAAGGTCATATGCACAAATCATGATAATTAAATATAATGAAACTAAAATCAAGTGGAATAATTAGGTCTAATTTTCCTATATGTTGTCAGTTGGATGAAGGTATTTATACCAAAACCAAGTCTCAAGACATGCATAACTATGAATTCATTCCAAGTAATTTATAAGTCAACATCAATTTGTAGGCCACCAAGCAAGAAATATTATAAATGAATGATTATTGTGTGATTAAACAGTACATAACTACAAAGTCTATTATTATTGTTGTAAGTGAGTACAAAAATATGATATGTTTATGAAAGGATTGTCTTAATCATATAAACATATTTATACAATAGAGGTTGGGAGAAGGAGACATGGAAGTAGTATATGAGATGTTCATCATAATGAAAGAAAAGGTTATTCGATTTTTCTATGAAATTAACTATAATAAGAAAGGAAAAATAAGGAATATTTTTTCGCTAAATACAAGGAGCTTTAAAGTTTATGTTGAATTTGGTGATTTGTTCATGCTGAATATTACTTATCTCATAAATAAATATCAAATGTCATTTTCTTCATTTGTTAATGTAAATCATCATTAATCGTCTATCTTGCTTGGTTATGCTATATTAGTATCAGATGACTAATAGTTTTTATTGGTTTTTTTATAATTGGTTGAGATGTATGAATAGAAAGTTATTTGATACTATAATTACATATGAAAGGAAGAGTATCTGTAATAATATTAAGCTAGTATTCCCTATTGTAAGATATAAACTATGTTTTTAGCATATATTTAAGAAATTACTTGAGAACTTTGGTACTAATAAGAGTTACAAAAAGTTAAAAGATATATTTATGGATGTTATCTATGATGCCACCACCATCAAATTATAATTCATGACAAAATGGAATAAAAATATTGTGGAGTTTCAGTTGAGAAGTAATTCATTGGTAAGTCTCTAATTGATGGCTATATGAGGTAAACTCTATTGTAAATTAAGGTTATGTTTTTAGCAAGAATATCAATTACATAAAGAAGTGAGGGTATAAATACTTACTTTGGTAGTTATATGCACGTCTATAGTATATTAAGATAATTTTTGAGTAATACGAAGAAGTAGTCCAGAAAAAAGATTGAGTATGAGATGAATTTTTATTACTTATATATAGGGACTAGGGAATCTTTAGCTACAAAATTTAAAATTGAGAAGGAATATTAGGAAGTATACACCAATACATGTTTCGTATTATATAAGATGAACTTATATGTATGATGCATTGTTAGGTGACCAAAACTTGGATTGAAGGAAATAACAAGTTGTGTCAGGTACAGGACAAAGGAAATGTAATATTTTCAGGTGAAAGGGATTTTTATTAAGTGACTCACCTATATGAATAAATTGTAGTTGCATGTTGTTTGAATTTAGAAAAATGATATCTTGACACATATTTAAATTTTCTGATAGGATTAAGATCAAAAGTATTTCAAAATATCTTTTTGTTATAAGGTGGCACAAGGATATGGTTATGTTGAGTATGAAGATAAAGGTTGGTAACCTTCATGAAGATAATAATATTAATATTAGTAGGATAACGACATTGGAATAAACTTTCTATAAGACCCTTAATTACATAATAGATAGTGAATCAAATTTTAAGTAGTTATATAATATGTAGAAAAGGCAAGTAAAAAATTGACAAGTGCCACTACAATTGAGCAAAAGGATGTTGATGACTATTGTGGCATATTGGATCCCTTCCAAGAGATGTTAGGTTAAGGAATCAATTATGTATGGGCCATATGATAAACCAAGTATAAGAAGGTTAAAATCTCAAGCAAAGAAGGTCCAAAATAAGAAACAAAAAGAAGGTTAATTACTAAATATTTACATATTGATATTATTAAAAGTTCCTTTTCACGATATATATATATATATTCTTATTTGAATGTTGTTAGTTGGAAGCGATACATCCTAATGAAGTAAATTTAGATACATGTAATAACAACATTAAAAAGAGGGTTAGAAATATGAATGTCAATTGTATTCCATTATCAACAAATAAAATATGTTATATTATCATGAATGTATGGTAAAGATAATGTACAAAAATACTAATGTATTTGAGAATTTATTTATGTCTAATAGCAACTTTCATTTCCAAAATTTGAATAGATTATAGCTTAATTTTTAGTAGTTATACTTACCGGCTTATTGTTGTCTATGAACAATCCTATAAGTGATTGCTAAGTTTAACTATTAAATGTAGGGTGATGGATTTAGTATTATGGTTAGGGAGTTACGAAAAGAATAATCAAAGGTTTGATTGAAAGATAATGTATGATAACTAAAATTTTATTTTTCTACTTATTCATAGAGTTATGAATAGAATAACAACATAGATTGTATATAAAATGTTATTCATTATTTTTTCATGTTGTAAATCATATTCTTCATTAATGAAACGATCTCTCAATATAAGTTATGCATATAAAGGTTATTCCATCCATTCACAACTGGCCTAATTAGTTTTAGGTTTTAGTACATTGACATATTTATGTGGCCTTGGATTACTTACAAATATAAGTGTTAGGGAGGAATATACGACCACAAACATAGTCAGATATATGCCTAAATATCTCTATATGCTATGTTGGAAAAACTGCAAGCCCATAAACATGATCGAGTTAACTCCTGTATATGTCATTAGAGAAGTACACGATGTCTAACACTAGCATACATTTTTTCGTATTCAAACTTAGAGCATATAGGTTAGATGACATGACATATGACATACATGGCTAGGAACATTGTGTGTGTGGCTTCTCATGTTCTTACATAAACCATTTAGGTAGGAAAAGCCGAAAAGTAGCTTGGGCTTAGTCTAAAATGACCCAAATTTAATAAACTTGACCTAAAATATATAAAGACTTAATAAGTTATGAGTTAACCCTAGTTATGCTCTTCTTCTTTCACCTTAAGCATGAGTCGTCAGCCACTTATGTTTCTCATGATCTCCTCCAGTTCTCCTTCTCCCTTCCTCATCCATCAAATTGTAAAAAAATCAACCTCTCAAGCTTCAACGTTTGAAGCTACTTGATGGGCTTTTATATTGTCCTGTGATTATTGTCCAAAAAAATAAATAACTCGATTGTGTTGTATCATTAAGTGTTTACTTGTAATAAAATGGAGGCCAGCTTTGAAGATTGATTAACAATCTTCCCAAGCTATTTTCTCTAGGGAATATTTGTGACTTGACAAAATATAAATATCTTCCTTGTAAAATTTTATTGTTAGCTTAAGCTTTTACAAGATATGATGTCATGTACTCATCAAATTTTTAGCATATTTTTTATCTTCTCTAAGATATATTTTGTTATGCCTACTATAAGAGTTGTTGAGATTTATTTGTGAATATTATGGATTTGGCAATGGATATTAAGTAGGGATCAATAACGACGACATAAAGGGATTCTTAGGTCATGACAGCTTAGGTTAGATTAGGTTGAATCAGGTTGGATTATGCAGTTTGGTCTTCAAGTGAGTTTTGAATCGCTCGAAGCCCAATCAGGTTTGGATTAAGCTACATTAGCTAAGCCTAATCAAGTTTTGAGGTAGAGTCCAATCACTTGTAAAAGGTTTCAATGGAGTCTAAGTAATCTCAAGTCTGATCTGGCCTAACTTGTCACTAACTTATATTTAGGTTATAGTACACGACCTGAAGTATGGACATATTTATACTTATTTTTCTCTCTATATCAAGTTTAGGAAAAGAGGAGACGGAAAGATGTCAAAGAGAGGAATAGGCAGATATTAGAGAAAGATGTCTATAAAGAAAGACTAGGAAATAAAGAAAGTAGTTTAGAGGAAAGCTTAGTTTGCTACAACTTTCTGTAAATGTAAACGAAAGCCAATATATAAGCAAAAAGGAAAGAGGAAAATGAAGCTAAAGAAATAGAACTTTTGAAAGGTACGAAATAAAAGAGAAAAGAGCAGTAAAAAGAAATCATAAGAAGAGTAGAGAAAAGGGAGAGTCTGTCTTTCTAACATGATATAAACGATAAGGTTTATTTTAATATTTTTATAAAAGAAGAAATTAACTACTAACTTTCTAGCACCAATTGAAGATAATTCTAGACATGTGTAAAGATTTATAAATCACATGCATCGAATAAGCATTTAATAAATCAAATATTAGATTAAGTTATTGGATTGAATAAATAATGGATTAAGTTATTGGATTGAATAAGGTCGACAGAGAAATTCAATATCTGGTCACATAGCAAACAAAAGTCTCGAATGATTCTCATTATATTTTGTTTATTATACTGAACAAAATCTTTGTGCCAATATTAACAGGAATGACAAAGCTGAAAACTATTATGATTCCTTCTCCTGAATCAGAAATTGTTCTGAAACCTCCATGATATAGGTACTGGGTTTTGTTCCTCTTCGCTTACATCACTTTGTTATTTAAGTGATTATATTTCTTAACTTTTTCAGCCCAAAAACCACAAACCATAAATCTCTATATATTCCACAATCTAAAAGGTTTTTTTCATTTATCAAATTAGGGATACAAAATGTGTGATCGAACAAGCTTTCATGATTGTCAAATACAAAATGTGTGATCGAACAAGCTTTCATGATAGTAAAATTCATGAGATAAATATACATTATATTTCTTTTTGCAAAATTAGTAGTCAATCTCATATATTAAAATATAGAGATATGAAAAAAAAACATGAGTTTTTCTTACAGAATAAGTTCACTAAATTGACCTCATATGAAAATTCTATTTGAAACGTTACTTATGTGTTTATAGAAATTCTCATTATGATAAGTGTATAAGTAATTATTTGACTTAAGATCAGGTAAAAATGTTTATATTTTAACTCTACTTATTTCCTATTCTGGTCGAGAATAATTCAACCGTAGCTATTGGATATAATATGGAATATATGTAAGTAGTTGAATGATCAATATAGAATTTATCTCTTTAAAGTGATTAAGAATCATTATAACTTACAAAACGTCTCGTTTACATATATTTGTTATGAACAGTCACAGTTTTACATATATTTGTTACATATGTTTACATATATTTGTTACAACTGTTTGGTATACGAATCTACTTTTGTAACAGCCTACTTTTGATAAATGATGAATATCAAAAGTTTCGATCTTTCTCTTAAATCTAGAACGCTTCTCTTTTTTCTTCTTCTAGTTATTTGACACATAGAACTAGACAACTGATTAGAGATGCCAATATATTAGGTCAAATTTGACAAGCTCAAACTTAGACGTAACCTACTCGTGAAGAGGAGCTCATAGTCAGGCCAAGTTGAAATTGAATTAGACGTAGAACCCAGCTCACCACCGTTCCTATCTGACATATTAAGATAACCGTTGCAAACTCCCTATTGCTACTTTGTCTGAATTCCATAAATCCACCAAGAACAAGTTTTCAACCAGAAACAAATAGATGACAACTGCTTGTCTGAATTCCATTAAGATCAATCCACCAAGAACAAGTTTTGGACCATAAATAAATAGATGACTGGCGAAGGCTAAATTTCAGGTCAACTGATTTACTCGAGTTCCCAAGCATCATCAATGTGGCATATCATACTCAGTAGGTGTCCCCTTGAAAAATGAGCCCTGGCAAACCTGTTGTCCAACAAATGATCTGTTGCAACCTTGTTCTTCTACTTGGCCTGAATTCCATTAAGATACAATCCACCGAAGACAAGTTTTTGAACCAGAGAAATAAAAAGTCTGACTAGAGATGACTACAATTATCTCCAGGTCAATTGATTTACTTATAAAGCTGCCTGAACCTTCTACATGCTTCCAAAATGTTGTCTCTGTGACCAAAGGCACTGACCCTAATGAAACCTTCACCACCAGGTCCAAAACCACTGCCAGGCGTCGTGACAACGTGGGTCTTTTCGAGAATCTCGCTGAACACATCCCACGAGCTCTGGCCAGGAAAATGAACCCAGACATATGGTCCATTTTTTCCTCCATATACTTTAAATCCGAGGGAATTAAAGGTATCCACTATTATGTTAGTATTTTCCTTGTAAAATCCAACCACTTCATGCATGGCCTGCAAGGAGATTGATCAATCAGTACTCCATTTCGGTATCAGCAACAAAATCTGCAGAATATATTTAGAAGACAAAAGTAACCTTCAGGCCTTCTGGAGAGAGGCAAGCCAAACCACCAGCTTGTGAAATGTTGGATGCACCATTAAAGCATGTACTGACAATGCGGTTGAAGTCCCTGGCGACAGGGAAGCCATCTGAAAAGAGAAGCTGCTTAGGTATCACAGTCCAACCTAGTCGAACTCCAGTGAACCCAGCATACTTGCTAAATGAAGATGTCTCAATTGCAACCTGCAATAATAACCAAACTAGAACCTCATTTATGCTAGTAGAATCAAAGAAATCAAATGTATCATCTCATGATCAAGGGAGTGATATGAATTACAACAAACACAATCAAGCCAGTTTTTTAAAGGGAAAGTGGACTATCAACAAAAATGACCTCTTTAGCACCAGGAATTTCAAATATGGACCGCGGGTTATCATCGGACATGTAAAATGCATAGGCTGAATCATAGATGATAATTGAACCATTGTCCTTGGCAAATTTCACTAGTTGAATCAGTTGATCCCTTGTTGCAGCAGCACCAGTAGGATTGTTCGGTGAACAAAAGAATATGATATCTGTTTTAGAGACAGTGGATAAATCTGGAAAGAAACCATTATCAGGTGTACACCTCATGTACTCAATCTTAGCATACTTTTCAACATCCTTTTGGAACTGCCCAGTTTGGCCCATAATGACACTTGAGTCAACATAAGCCTGCCAAAATGTTAAGACAGTTATTGAACATCAGAAACTAAACATAAAGAGTTGTTGCCAGGTATTCAAGCCTTATCTTCTTTTCTCGGAGTATATGAAGTTTTAAATAACCAAGTAGATTAGCCCAATAATCATTTACCACTATGAGAGAGTGTATGCAAGCTCCTAGCGTCTGGAAGCATAATAATTTAGAAGATTTGCTCGGCCACATAGATTTTTACAACAAAATGCACCAGATCTAACCATTAACTTGGGATTAAATAAATCAATCAAAATGCCAATGCTGCGAGGAAGTCATATGAATGACAAGAAAGAATCAACTATAAACATCAGAATTCAACTACCCAATTGCTATCCACATTCACATGCTGTCAATGTATATCATTACATGCTAAAATAAGAGAGATGAAATAATGCAAAAGACTGAAGAAACAATTCCTAACATGCCTTAATTTAAAGTCTTAAGTGCATCCAGCAGTCATGGAATTCTGGTGGTTGCTTCCTGATTTACTTGTGAACAATAATTACAAGCTTGATCAGACCAGATCAGTTCACACAATTTAATCCCCAGTGTAGGCTCCTAGTTCTTATAAGCAAGTAATAATCACCAACACTCAGCCAAAGGTAGGTCCTAAGGCAACTGAAGTGCTGCTTCCAATCATTTTGCATAAAGTGGCTGTTTAGCCTTGACTCTGAAGCTTAATAGCTGCAAACGCAAGATTTTGCTTTATATCGGATCCCTTAAAATTTGAAGTGTATCAACATTCCCTTTCGTAGGACAATGGGTCTCAGACAACACAACATAACCATCACTGAGACTGGGTATGAGAAAGTTCACAATATGTTACAAACTTTTGTGCCAGTTTGAAATAACATTACCGGGTATGAGGGATCTTGCACTGCCATAGTAACTTCAGACCCAAACATAACCTGCCAAAATGAAATTAAAAAAAAAAAGAAATGATAGTGTCACAAAGACAGATAACTAGTAAGGAAACCGAGTGAGAGAGAGAGAGAGAGAGAGAGAGAGAGAGGATACACAGGGATGAAAAGATAAAGTAATCATGTGATCAAACCTGGAGACGAGATATATCACACTTTGCACCATCAGAGACAAATATATCATCTTCCTCAATCCCGAGACCATCATAAAATGTTGAAGCAATTGCAGATCTTAATGGCTGCAAGGTTAGCAAATGACTAAAATGTCAGGAAGCTGAAAATTAATATCCTGCAAATGATGCCCTTGCTCTAGAAGGATTCTAATCCTGGCCCTAACTAATGAACCTGCCCACGTCCAGAATAGTATTCCAGATATTCCACAAAAAAGTTACCGTATCGGTTAAGTGATAGATCTCTACTTTGCAAAAAGATAAATGCAAACAAATTTATCCAGGCACAATAAAAGCACCTAATGTCTAGCCCTAAGAATATGCAGTAATAAATTTAACCAATTATCCCAGATAGTGATGCTTCCCTGCTACATTTTTCGTAAATTGCACCGCTTACCTTTTCACCTTGCTCAGCTCCATAACCACTGTATTTCTCAAAAGTTGATAATTCTTGTGATCTCTGCCAAAAGGGGCAGAAAATATGAACAAACTTCCAAGATGATTGGCATAAACATTAATGTTAAGGACAAAATATCAGTAGAGCATGTGTTATGTGGCAGGTATAGAAAGTGTACAGCAAGCATTTTCTAGGCAATAGATGTTTGTTAGATTCCTTTTCAAGTCTGAAGCCACACCTCTATACGGATTAGCTATTGAATGAACTTGAATCTTTGCACACAAAGTTGAATTGTGCTAAGTTACAAAAGTAACTCTTAACTGACATATAATCTAGAATTTAACAAAACCAATAGTGTTAAACTTATGCACTGACAAAAAAAAAAAAAAACAGAGATAAAGAATGATACCTCTGCCATTGCAGAAGTTATCACTTCCGGAATCGGCTCTGTAGTGTCGCCAATTCCAAGGCTAATTACCCGTGCATCAGGATATTTCTGCAAGTGGGCATTCCTTCGCCGAGCAACCTATACGTGAATAATAAACAACTGATTGTAGGGAAGGGAAGGGCAGAGATGGGAGAAGAAAGGGGATATAATTTACAAAGAGAACAAAATCTGAAGAATATGACAACATGAGAAGAAGTCATATGTGGACAGTCAATTCTTGCAGTCCAAAATATCAGCAAAGCTTTCATCTTTCAAGTTTTCATTTAACTACCGGAAATAACAACAATTGCCCGTTTACAGACCTCGGGAAACAAGTAACCAGCTTGAAGTTTGGCGATGTTTACATTCCGGGAAACCTTTGTCTTGAAAACTGTCAATGAATACAAAATAAAAGGTGAAAAAATGTATACATTAGTCAGAAATTTTGAAAAAGAAAGAACAGAATATGGAAGGACTAGAACAAAAGCACACCGGTCTTCTCTTCTTGAGATGCAGTAACACATCTACAAATTACAAAATCTTTTGGTGGAAGACACACGTGTTGGTTTCTGCTTACAAAGGGAAAAGAACCCAAAAATCAATGGATGAACGAGGGCTCCCCTGATAGGTTTCAGAAAATCAAAAGAAAAAGTGAAAAATACTGACCTGGAGTTAAAGATTGGTGAGGACAGAAAAGCAGATGAGCTCGAGATTGAAGTGGATAGCCAATGGGATAGTGACATATCTTATTCTCAAGGTATTGACTCAACAACACTGCAAAATGCAAGTCCTACCAAGAACTGTGTCAGCTTGGACATGTTTATAAAGGCGGCGATATTGCAACAGCCGCACAACTGAATTCAAAAGGCTTGGGCTTTGCAGCGGGCCTATCAAAAAACCATATACTCCAACCTTAGGTTAACCCAGCTTTTATAAGTTTGTTAATTAAGGAAAGCCAAGACCAAGTCCCCACTATACAATTTCTCCGTGATAAAAAAGAGATCAACAAAACTTTACAATTGAAATTTTCTATTTTTTATTACTCAGTTGTGCTATTAATTTCACTTGTTCAAAAATTTTTAAAGTATGATGTTTTGCCTGGATAACACATCACAAATTATTTTTTAAAAAATAATAAATTATGGGAGTAATTTAATTTAATTTAATTAATTATAATTATATATCATTATTTATATTAAAGGTATATTAATATTTAATATACAAATTTTTAGTTAAATTTATTAAAATTAAAAAATTGTTTGAGTTAATCTTTTACGGGCTGTTTGGCACGAAGGAATAGGAATTCTATTCCTACCATATTCTTAGGTAATTATTAAAGCCGTGTTTGGTTTAAAGTAAACACAGAATACTCATTCTATGTCAATCAATGTTATGAATACCGTACCGGGTTCGGTACCGGATTGGGCATTGGAACGGAACTGTACCGGTATCGGTCGGTACCGGGTACCGTTTCGGGATAGTTTTTAAATTTATAAAATAGTCCCTAAATTTTTTAAAAATTGCAAAATAGTCCATATTGATATATTATATAGCTGTACTATATACTTTACTAATTTATTGTTTACATCAATCATGTTTTTAAAAATCTTAATAATATATTTATTAGTTCTTAAATAATATATTTATTATTTCAATATTATAGTATATTAAGTATATAATTAAATTTTGTATTATGTAATAATGCTAATAATAAGAAATTAATTTCTTTTTTTAATTTACAATCCATATTTTACAAATAATTAATAATTCATTTGATATATTATTACTCTCATTAGATAAAAATATAAATTTTTTTGGTAATATTTCATATTTGCTTATCATCACTTATATAAAAAGATAAAAACAAATATTTAATACATGATGTTAATTTATTT
>JANITW010000235.1:65672178-65685341 GCA_027564335.1 Erythroxylum williamsii
GTTTAGGTATGGATTGCTATTAGAATTGCTTCATTTCAAATTGTGACTCTTTGTCCTTGTGATTGATGATTTTCATAGATTTCGGATGCTTGAATTTGGTAATTATATGACTGCATGTAGATATTTGTCTTCAGTTTATCTAGGTTGCATCTGACTACATTAAATTATACGAGCTTTCCTGAATCCTGTACTGTTTAACAGTGGTTATTAATAATTTGTTTCCTGTCTAATGAGAACTTGGATGATAATGTGAAGCCAAGTTTAGTTCAATTAGCATTTGTCTTCCTAGTATGAATCCCCCATGCTTTCACTTTAACGGGAAAAGTTTCGATGGTCTTGTAAAAACAGCCCGTTGATTTTTACCTATAATTCTTTTATGTCATCACTTGTAACCAACCACACAAACAATTACAAAATATCTTTTATGTATTAGCAAAAGTAATGAAACCTTTCCATTTTCTCGCTGAGATCCATGCAACAAAATGGAAAATGAAAAATACAATCAACTTGTTGGATAATGAGTCCTTAATTTCCATTAGATCATTTCAAAACTCGAGATATCAAATGGACAATCATATCTTGTACCAATAATGTTAGCTGAAATAAATTTGTTTGTCTTCTTCTTTTGTTCCATTCAGATTTCAGAGTATATCATGTGAATATATTTTCATGCAGAATATTCTTGAATGCCGGCATGAATGTCCATCCATTATGCTCAGTATTGTCTATTATTTCCAGCAGTCCCTTTTGCTCCCTTTCTTTTTCTTTCTCCAGGCAGGGTTTATAAATCCATTTACAATGGGCTTAAACTTTTGAAAGTGCCTTTTTGTCCCATTAGGCTTGATGTGCGATATTGAGTGGCAATTGCTCATCCACGTTAGTTGTCTAATAGTAATAAACCACTTACTTGAAACATTGTTTTGTTGGTAGAATAATAAAGTTAATAATAATAATAATAGTAATAATAATAATAATAAAGTTAATAACAACAAAAATCAAATTAAAATTAATTGATAAAATTAATAATAATAAGTAGAAAATTTATAATAATAATTAATAATAGTATGAATAATTAATACTAATAAGAATTAAAAGATAACTAATAATAATAATAATAAAGTTATTAATAAACATTGCAATAATAAAAGTTAATAATAGTAATGATAATAATAATAATAATGCTAATAATAATAATAATAATAACAATAATAATAATAAATTTAATAATAATAATAATGATAACAATAATAATAATAAAAATAACAATAAGGGCATTTTAGTCTTTTGTTGTTTATTCCTTTCTTATTCCAAGTTTAAATTTTCAAACCAAACACTGGAATAGAAATTCTCATTCTATTCTATTCCGTGAACCAAACAAAGTAATACGTATTCTTCATCTTTTCTATTCTTAGGAATAACTATTCTATTCCCAGCCTATTCTATTCCATGAACCAAACAGGCCGTTATTGATTTAATTTGGTCTAGGTCAGAATAAGTTCTAACCATGAAGAGTTATGATGGTTGGAAAAAAATTATTGGAACTTATCCAAAACTTATTGGCTATATACATATGTGTGTGTTATATGTTAGATAAGTGATGTGATTTACATTTATCCAAATCTCGTTTCATGTATTATTTATTGTGAGACATCAATAAATGTTCTCAACTTATATATGATTTAATTCCATATTATTTATTATCCAAAAATGCCATAAAAACTAATGTCTAGTGCATGTTCTTTATAATATCTTATATAGTGAAGTTAGACTTCAACTAGCTCTCTTGTTTAGATTTGATTGCATCCTTATTTATGAGTTTCTAGTAACTATCCTTGCACTTATACCACATCAAATTGAATTAACACCTATTATATGAAATGTTTCAAAGGTGTGCCTAGAAGGTGATCAACATAATTACTAGGTGAAGTAAACTTAAGTAGTTGATTAGAATTTCTTTAAGAAGTTAGTTGAGGGACTAAGTTGTGACACGAGGGAATTGAGGGCACTTGACTAGCTTAAAATGCCCTATGATAATTGGTATTAGAGAAAAAACTCAAGGGAATCTAAGAGGTAAATAATGGGAACAAACATGGAACAATTAAGGGAAAGAACAACTTAGTTGGAGCAAATTATTATATCAATCTCAGAATAAGGGAGATTCATTATAATTGCTTAGTTATATTACATGACTAAGGCGTTGAAACACATTTAAAAATAATTAGAATACATTTCAGGAGAGACGAATAGGAGGGTGTCTGTAATATAGGATGATTGGTACTTCTCTAAACCAATGTTTTTCAACACAACAGAGGGGGATGGACTAGGAAAAAAGTGACATAATTGAAGCATTTTGATTGTGTTTGAGAAGCTAAAACATTAGAAGCACTTCTTATGGGGTATGAAGCAATATTTTCTTACAATAAGTATGCCAAAAATGGACAAAGTAATACTAGCTAGTATATATTTAGTAGGTAATGACAAGTTATAATGGCAAGTAAGGATAAATGATGATCTAAAAGTAAGACATCTAGGAACTAAAAGAGCAGTTCTTGTCTTACAATGCCTCTTAAATAGTGAGGGAATCCTTATAGAAGTTGCAATAAGACATAATAGTCTAAAATTATGTTAATGCATCCATCTCTTTAATGATGAATATTAGCAACATGTTAGACAAAAAAACAAGCTCTTCAATTTTCTATTATAACTCTAATAGTGGACACAAATTGAATTATGAAGGCAAGGTGTCCAAGCCCTACCTAGTGCCATTACTACCACAGATTGATTGTTGGATTTACAACCAAGTAAGGATAAGCATAAAGTCTCTAACGGTAATAGAAATTGTAAGACTACTGAAAAACATTTCGTTGGGAAGAACAAGAAAGGTAAGAATGGTCAAACATCTTAAAATTCTATTCAATGAAGTCAAATGCTTTGGAAATTGAGGAAGAATAAAATAGCAATTGTCAATCTATTTGGTGGTGGAAAGATAGCTATAAGTAGAATTTCTAGGACCTTTAATGAATAAACACGATGGATGCACATCAACAAGAGTTGGGAGAGGGCTTGTACACACTACCTTTAATGATGATGAGGAGTTGCAAATAGACTTGTATTTTTATTTATAATTGTTCCATTAGTGCCAAAATGGTTACTGTTAGATAGGACTTAAATAGGTAGTACGAGCTGCCACCATGAACCTTGGAAGAAGTTGCTTATATGAGTGTCATTTTGGTATGCATGTACCCAAAATGTTATGTTAGTCTTTTTATAATGTGAAAGGTGATGAATTGACTAACTTTAGGAGTAAGTAGCCAAAGAAAAAAATGGTGGAAAAATTCGGCATGATTGTTGCTAATAAGGACATCATCCTTTTTTTGGTGGGGAGATTTATGAGATCTCTTTTCGGTGTTTTGTTGACATCTATATGATGTGATGATTATATATGCTTTAACCATAAGTGTGCGGTGTAGTTGTAGTTAACACTAATAAGTACAAGTTGATCCCATAAAGACTATAAATACTAATAATAACATCTTTTCTATTATCTAACTGACGAATAAGATGATGATTTAATCTAAAAATAAATTAAAATAAAAATCAACATAATAATAAACATAATGCAAATAACAAAAGGATTAAACAATATCAAATAGCTAGCACCTAGGTAATGATTCCCCTTAAGATCTCTTAAACATTAACCCTCTATCATGCAATTCAATTATTGATCATTGAAATGTAAAAATTCCTGTCTTATGTTGATATCTTTTTTAGACTATTAATAACTAATCATTGTTTGATTAACTAAAACCTCTTTCCAATTAAAACCCTAAGATCACATTATTAGATGAAATTTCTCTATTATGTCTAACCCTAATTTAGAGGATTTATATCGACCTATTTCTAGGTTATCATGCAACTCCTTCCAATTATGGTAGATCTATTAATACAAAAAGATTTATCTCAATCATATGAAATCAAACATCAAACTAATATCTCATACATATTAATTCAAGAACAGAAATGCATAATTAAATATTAATAAATCAATCAATCAAATTGCATTAAATAAAAGTTCAAATCACATTATTCATCCCAAGTTAGTGTTCATCATACATAAGTGCTAAATAAACTTAGTTCGTAAATGTAAAAAATGAAAGAAACATCAAACATTCAGAAGAATCATTAAAAAGAAAAGAATCCATGATCTATATCCCCTTTTCTCTAATGAAGTCCTATTGAGACTTTAATGAAATGTTGCTCTTTATTAGATCTCTTGTAGTAATCTTCTTAATTTCCTCCTAAGTTTATAATTACGTTTCCTGCTCTAAATTTGGTCTCTAACTTTAACTCTAGCTGCCTCCTCTCATCTCCTCTTCATATTTGCCTTTTATATTACGGAATTAGAGTTTCTGAATACATGGTCAATCATATATAAGGTCGTAATCACCGTGTATCTTACAATACCTCAAAATTACAACTTTACATGTTTATAAGAACTTACACAAGCATGGAATACAACCATGTATACTACTTACATGGTTGTGTATCTTCAGATAAGAAAAAATAATGTGTTCAAAGCTTTACACGTTCACAGTCTCTTATACGGTCCCTTATACAACCATGTATGGTACTCACGCAGACGTGTACATCTTCATATGGTGTGTATCTCTAAAATAGCTTTAATCATTCTATTTTATGCCTTAATCATAATTGAGACCTAAAAACTGACTTAAAACAAAATAAGTACTAAAAATAATGTAAACCTCTCAAATAACAAGCAAAATATACTAAATATAGGCATAAAAAACCTAGTCGATTAATTATTTGTCATTATGTTACACAAATTTGACAATATGATGGTGACATGTTTTGACAAAGAATTAATGCTACAAAATTGTTCAGAAAATTGGTTAAGGCACTAAAAATCTAAAAGGTGTATAAGTTATCTATTTTGGTAAAATGCAGTCATATTGGAATTAGAAAGAAAGTTTCATTATGGCAACTAAAAATTCATATTCAAGATACAAGTGCCATTATAATCATGAAAGAATCTTTCAAATAAATCAGTGAGAAAGTTTTTTTATAATTGATGTCTTCCTTTTAAGTAAAGCTCTTTATGACAAGACTATTTTTATATTCACATTAACTTTTGAATCCTTTTTTGTCTTAACTATCCATTTGCAGCTAAGGGGTTTTACACCTTTAAGCAATGAGACAAGATCTCAAAATATCATTGTCTCCTAATTTGGTTTTGATAATTAGAACTTTCAATGACTTTATAGAAGTTGATTGGTTCATCTTTCATTATGTCAATGTCTATTTCATGATCCAAGAGAAAGACAACATAGTCATCTAGAATATCACTTTTCCTATCTTTGGCAAAACTTCTTAGTGGAATTTGTTCTTAAGCTTGTTGAGTTTGTCCTTCAAGAATATTTAATTAATCTTTGATTAGGGAGATTTTCAATATTGTCCTATTGTTTTGATTTACTTTTTAAACAATGAAAGGAATGATAACTTAATCATGATTAATAATAATTGTAGGAGGAGAAATGAATTCCTCTTCAAAGATAAAGTCTCAACCATTATCTCCCCTTCAAACTCAATATCCTCAAGAATTTGACATTTTCCATTTTAAAAATAGATTAAGTCAAGGGATTATGATTTTTGTACCCATAAGATTGTTTAAACAATTTAAGGAAATAACTACTAATTGTTCTTGAGTCTAGTTTCCTTCATTTGGTCCATAAGGCCTTACCTTAGCTGGACAACCACAAATATGAAAATGATTTATATTAGGCTTTCTATTTGTCCACAATTCATAAGAATCTTAGTCATTGCCTTAGTTGGAACTTTGTTGACAATGTAAGTTGTGATCTTTTATGCCTCTCTCTAAAGCAAATCTAGTAAGATAGTGCGAATAATCATACTCCTTACAATATCCTTTCATATTGTGTTTCATCTTTTAGTAATACCATTCGTGTTACCCTGGCATGGTATAATGTAGGATGATACCATATTGTTCTAAGAATTTGACAAATGATATCTACTGTAAAATTCACTCCATTGTTAGATTTAACACTTTTAATCCTTTTTTAAAGTTGATTTTCAACCTTAGCTTTGAAAACTTCGAACATGTCTAGTACTTATGACTTCTTATAAATGATAAAGGTACCCATAACATGAGTAATTGTCTACTAACATAATAAAATATTTTTGACCATTTTTAAAAAAATGTAGAAAATGGTCTACAAATATCTTTATAGATTAACTCTGAGACTTTTGAAGAACTTTTGGCACTTAATCTCTTTATATCTGTCTACTTACTCTTAGTACACTTGATACAAATTTCAAAGTTTAATAGACCAAGCGGATCAAGAATTCAATTTGACATAAGCCTTTCAAAATTTTATTTAGAGATATGGTCTTAAATGCTTATGTTATAATGAAGTAGAATTTTTGTTAATTTTCTTTTAGTATCCTATGAATTAAGATGCAATGATTCATTGGATGAAACAACTATATGAAATAAGTATACATTATCATATTTTGATAAAGAATCAGAATAAATAAGTTTTGAATCTTAAAAAGCCTAAATTATATATTTTTAAAAGAATAATAATAACTAGCATTGCCAAATATAGAAATAGAAACCAAATTTCACTTGAAAGACAGAATAACATCAGTAATTTTCAAATCCAAATCTAGTACTAAATGATAACCTAAAAGTCCCTACTTCTTGAATTTTAAAAGTCATTCTATCACCTATATAGATGTATCTTTCACTATCACTGGGTTTTCGACAGCTCAGACTAAAAAAAAAAAGGTACCTTTCTTAACACGTCAAGTATGTTATTTGGTGCACTCCTTTTTCTTGTGAGAAGTCTTTCTATATAAGTAGCAAGCAAGTTCCTCAATTTGTAATTTTTATTCCTTATACTACTTATTTTATGTAGTACCAACAATTTCCTTATCTTTCTTTATCTTCTTATTATTTTCCTTAGCTATAGATGCCAAATAGGCATTTTAACCTTTTTTAAAATTTAATCTCTCTTCTTCTTACATATAATGTGAAATAAGCTCATTAGAAATCTATTTCTCCTTTTTAAAAGTGTAATAAACTTTGAATTACTTAATTATGTAGGAAGAGAGATCAAAGTCAAATGTACAAGAAACTTTTCAGAGAGCTCTAGCCTTAGTACCTTTAGTTTTGAAGCAAGAATAAACATTTTCTAATGTTCCCATTACCTTTATACCTTATAGAAACAATAGTTACGAGAAGAGTACTTGTTTTCTCCTTTTTGGTTTTATCAATACATTACTCAAATGGCATTTATTCATCATGTTATGCTTTCAAGTTTAGTTAGTTTGAGCGATGCCACATCGTGAGAGAGAGACACCACCAAACACCATGAGTGACTCCATATGGTGAGTGAGCAAGATTGTGAGCGAATGAGGGACTCCGTGAACAAAACACAAGTGTAAGCGAGAGAGACAAGAGTAAGTTGCATTGAGAGACCTCCATGTTATATTGTAGATTAATTATAGCAAGAGTAAGTTACATTGAGAGACCTCCATGTTATATTGTAGATTAATTATAATTAATCTACAGTGATGTGAACAGTAACTCTAAAAAACTCCTACTCTGAAAGATTTATTCGAGAGAAAATAATAATAGTTACATCATTTCAAAAACTACACAAAAGTTATGCCTTTTTATAGGGATTTACCCATCATAAAGATGCATAGAGGAAGAGAACGAACTTCATATATCCCTTTTTTACTCAATCTAGAAATAAGATTGGATGTTATTTCAGTTCGTCTCCAATTTTGTGAAACTATTCCTCAAGTAAGGCAGTCGATAAGTTGTTGAAGGGTTTGTGCCATGAAGCATCTCCTTGAAGCATCTACTCTTACCTGAAGCTCTTGCCCTTCTTGCATTTGCTTTATGATTTGTTTGGGTATTCCTTAGCCCTTTGACCTTACTTCTCTAAGAACCTTTCTTTTGGTAATATCCTACTCTGCTCTTTATAGCTGCTTGATATTAACTTCTTTTGCTTCTTGTTTGCACCTGTAATCTCCTCTTCTCCACTTATTTTTCTTTCCTTTCCCTCCTAATCTTCCATGCACGTTCTTTTCACCTTTAGACCTCCATCTTTGACCTAGTTTTTTCCTTTAGATTTCCTTTTTAACCATTAGTCCCTATAATGCTTTCTAATTCTGAATCGTGCTAACTTTGATTCCTCCCTCCTCCTCTTCTCTAAAACTACTATCTTCATCCTTTAGCTCTGTTGATGCTTTAGCAACCTCTCACCTTCTACACCTTCATAGAAAGCTCTCGATCACCTTCCACATCCTATAACAACTCACACTTAGGTTCAAGTTTTTAATAACCATAACGTGGAAGTAAAATTGTCCTATTATACTGCTAATCCAACCTTGGACCACCAGATAGTATCCCCACCATTGTCCATTCTTCAATTAGGAGTTGACAAATGGAAAGCCATACTTGTTGGGCTTTTCTTGGATAGAAGAATCTCATTTCCAGTTATGAAAAGTTGGGTTGTTACCAACTAGAAGAAGTTTGGACTTCAACATACCATACTAAACAACGGAGATATTTTCTTTTTTAGATTTAGTTCTAATGATTCTGTTAATAAGGTTATAAAGGAAGGACTAAGACATATAAATCACAAGCCATTTATGGTCATTCCTTAGAGGCCAGGAATCAGTTTCTAAGAACTCAATCATACAAACATTTCATTTTTGATATGTATACACAATACACCATTGGAATACTGGACCATAGAGGGTCTCCATACTTAGCTCACTCTATTGGAAGACCTTTGTGTTTAGACCAAGCTACAGTTGAAACCAAAAGATCTAACTTTGTAAGAATCTATATTGCAGTAGAGAACAGTGTAAAATTTCCTAAAGAGATTGCTATAATGAGATTCAATGATTGTTTGGAACTTGTGGAGGATAGAGCTAAAATTCCATATTCTTTGAAACCTCCAAATTTGAAACCTAGATAGGTTTGGAAGACAACTGGGAAAACCTTATTGACTGGAAGCTATAAAGAATTAAATCAACATGATCAACATCCTTTTCAACAACCTAAACCATTGAGTAAAAATGATGCAATCAATTAGGAATGCTCTAAAAATTAGGATTTTTGAAGAGGAATCTGATTCAATTCAACAAATGATCACACCTGGTATTGTTATTGAAGCTGAGGATATCTCTCTGGATATCTCCCTGAACATTGGTAATGGAGAGAATTATTCAAAGATTGATGGAAATATTTTAAGAATTGGGAATTTTAAGGAGACACCAGACTAATTTAGGAAGAGCTATTAAAGCTAATGATAGTTCTCTAAAAATTGGTAATGGAGAGAATAATGTGAGGATTGATGAAATAGTAGTTACTCCTATCAAGTTTGATAACTTTGTAGAAGAGAAGACATGTCTAACTGACATATTAGAGCCTACAAAGATCATAATTGGTATAACAAATCAAGTTATACACAAGGTTACTTAAACTCAAATTCACAAGGAGCCTTTCGAGGTTGTTTCTATAAGAAGAAAGTCCCAAAGGAGCAAGGGTTCTAGCTCCAAAGGTAAAATTCAATAATTTTTTTTATTATAGCTTGGAATGTTAGAGGCATTAACAAGCCTCCTAAATAGTAACCTTTAAAAGAATTTATCTTTAAAGAAACCTTTTATTGCTTAGTCTTTTGGAAACTAAAATAAAGTTAAAAAATTTTAGTAAGTTCGAATTTTTAGGGAAGCATTTGAGTTTTGTCTCTAATCACTCCTAACACATTGTAGGAAGAATTAAAAAAAGACGCAAATTCCCTTCGCTCCCTCTTTTTTCTGCTTTAATTTTGATAAATTGGAAGTGGAGGCGTTAAGCATGTTAGACCAAATGATACATCTAAAGGTCTCATTTAAAATGGAGAATGTGATCTTCTTGCTCACTATAGTCTATGCTAGCAACTTTGCGACGAGTGATTTATCGAACAATCTCAGGGGTTTGGGATCCAATGTTAATCTACCTTTGGTTATTTATGGTGATTTCAATTCTACATTATACAGAAGTGAAGCACAAGGTAAATGTTGTCTTAAGAATTTTGTAGAAGACTTTTCTAATTGTGTTAAGCATTTTAGAGTTAGAAATCCTAAATCAAAAGGGAATTTCTTTTTATGGAATAACAAACAAGGAGCTGACTGGTTTATTAAGAAAAAACTTGATATGGCACTTTTAAATCCCTATTGGTTATCTCAATTTCCAAATAGTTCAACTGAATTCTTGAATCCCTTATTCTTTGACCATACTCCCATAAGGATATCAAGTTTCCTCTTATGTACTGTGAGGCATTTTCCTTTAAGATTTAACAATTTTGGTTTAATAAACTGGATTAATAGACCAATATCTTGCACAAATTTTCTTAATGAGATCATCTTAAAACTTATTACTATAAGATTGAAGAAGGCAATTAACACTCTTATAAGTGATAACCAAGGAGCTTTCATTGAAGATAGACAAATAGGTGACAATATTTTGCTTGTATATGAGCTTTTTAAAGGATATTCAAGAAGTTCCACACCTGCTGATTGCTCTATCAAGGGTGATTTTAATAAAGCCTTTGATCATATCAATTGGTATTTCTTGTTTCACTTGTTAGGAGTATTTGGATTCACTTATTAATTAATTAGCTAGATAAAGGAATGTGTAACTACTAATTCTTATGGTGTTTTGGCGAATGGCACCATCTCCAAGCTTTTTAAATGAGCTAGAGGGATATGACAAGGAGATCCCTTGTCTCCATATGTTTTTATATTATGCATGGAAGCATTATCACTAATTATTTAGCATAATACCAATATAAATCCTAATTTCATACTCCATTCCAAATGTAAAAAAATCTCTTTGACTAATTTATGTTTTGTTGATAATCTACTCTTATTTTGCAAAGATCATCCAGCCTTTATTCAGATTCTAATGGATTCTTTATATCTTTTCAAAAGTCTCTTAGGTTTGGAAATGAATCTTAATAAGAGTCATTTCTTGATTTCTATAGTTTCCTCAGGTATGGAGTCTTATACTTCTAGAATTACAGGTATAAGTAGGAAGTTTCCACTTTTGATTTATCTTAGTTAGCCAATCTCCACCAAAATATTAAGATTTTCTAAATGTATTCCTTTGCTTGATAAGGTTCAGAAAAGACTTTCATTATAGGTTAACAAATTTCTTTCATATACTAGAAAGTTACAATTAATTAAGTCAATTCTCTCTTCGTTACATATTTATTGGAGTTCTTATACGTTTCTTTCTAAGAAGTTCATTAAAATGTTGGAAAGAATGCTTATAAACTTTCTTTGGAATCACCAAAATGGAGTGGCGGGGCTTGCTAAGGTTAAGTGATCAAATATTTGTTCTCCTGTAGAATAAGGTAGGCTAGGAATCAATGACATCAAGGATACCAATACAACATTGATTTTAAAAAAGCTATAGCAAATCATTGAGGATAAAACCTCATTTTGGATAAGATGGTCACATAATTACTTCTTGAAAGGTAGGAGCATATGGAAAGTGCAAAATAGCCACTCACTCTTATGATTTTTGGCATAACTAATATATCTTAGAGATCATATTAAAACTGATATCTTTTGCAAATTAGGAAATGGTGAGAAAACTTTAATTTGGTATCAATAGTTAGTTCTCTTGGTTCCCTGGATTATAGAGTCTCCAAACTGGTTTAGAACAATAATTGGGTTCTTCCTTAAGTTTTATTGAGGTGTAAACCTGATTTTCTACCAAATATACACAACTCTGACTAGTTCCTTTAGAAAAGGAAACCTATTACCAACATTTCTAATAAGTAAATTAGGAACCTTTTGTAACATCCAGGTACGAAGGTCTATTGGAACAAAATTGTTTGGATTAAGTTTCTAATTCCTAGAAACTGATTTTTGTTGTGGCTAATTATGAAAAACATACTTAGTATAATGGATAGGTTGCATTTCTTATGTGTGGATAGGACTTGTATATTATGCAAGGATGGTGTTGAATCTAGTCATAACCTGTTCTTTTCATGTTCCTATGTTACTTGTGTTTGGAAAGAGATCAAAAGATGTTGCCAATGGGAACTTAAAGATAATTCTTTATCTGATGCCATTCAGTGGTTAATGGATAAGCTGAAGAACAATTATGATTCCTTGAAGATCTTGTTCATTGCTTTGGGGTCCTTTATATAAGGGATATGGAAGGAAAGGAACAATAAAAGATTTAAAAATAAGTTTGCAACAGAGAAGGAGAGTAAAACTTTGATCCTACATAGTATTCGGAGAACCTCTATATGAGATCCAATCAATCAATTCTGAGATAGTTTAGTTGCTAGCTTCTTGTGATTTGTAATTTTGTGTAATTCTAGTAGGAAGATATCAAATCTTCCCAAGAATGATCATAATGTTCTCTTTTAAACTTTAGAGTTTATATCATTTAGCACTAGTATAGAGTTGATGTTGGTAGATAATATGGTAACATAAGTATTTAATAGAGAATTTAAAAAAATAACAAGCTCATAATTAAAATCTAAATGCAACATAATTAAAAAAATTTAAATAATGGTAACCATATCATAAGATACCTATCATAATATTGAAATTTAGTTTTTGGATAGAAATATCAATGTGTAAATGGTATTCTTGTTGTAGTGCTCAAATATTGACAATAAACTCTTGTCAAGTTATAAACTTTTCTTTAGATTACATATAATTTATGTTTATCATTACATTTTTTAAAAATTTTAACCAAATAATAATCTTCTTTTATTCATAACATTGTTCACATGAAATTTATCCACACACAACCATCTTGATAATTTAGAATGAATGAATCAAATCTCCCTCAGTAGGATTCAAACTAATTAATCTTCACAAACTATATTATTTTAGTAACATATTCTGTTGATTAATTAATTTAAAATATCAATCACTAAAAAATTAAAAATTGAATTTAATTAATAAATTATTGAAAAAATATTATAATTCTATATTATTTCATCCAATGGATTAAAACAATAAAGGTTATTAATCTCAGTCAAAATCAAAAAATCAAAAAAATTATAAACCTTGCAATATGATAAGTCAACAAAAAA
>JANITW010000235.1:65958494-65976496 GCA_027564335.1 Erythroxylum williamsii
CTTCCACACGATTCTTTCCACCCAAACAACACACATTAAACAATTAAGCAGTTCCATCAAACTCAATGATCTCTATTTCGCTTGCACTGTTTTTTACACTTATTTATTTTGTTATTCCACTCTATCTAATTATAATTATTATTATTGGGGATAACTTATATTTTTTTTTTACTTTTATGTTTTTTAATTTACTATTTAAATTCGTTAGTGGAGTAATCAACATTTTAAAACATAAATTATAACACCTTATACCTGATAATAAAATTCGCATACCGAGTATTAACATATTCTTAAATACGTAATATTTCTATCTATAATATTTTTAATTTTAAATCTTGTTATTCTAAAAATTACTATTTATTTTATAAAAATTTTGACAAAGTTTTTTTCTATATTTACTTAAAACCGCCCGCAAGAAACTAAAATTTAACTTTTTGACAAAATAATTTACCCATTCTTCAATATATTTTAATTCATCTAAACTAAATTTCATATGTAACTTTTATGTATTCATATATAATTCACAATAAAATCCTGTAAGATCGTTTACTTTTTTGTATGTGTATGCCATAATTAAAAACTAAATAAAAATTTGTAGTATATTTGCCTTGAAATCTTTTGAGCCCCTTTTTGTGACTCTTCTCTTGTAGTAAATCCACTACAGTTTTCTTCTAATTCTTTTCAAAATATATTCGCGGAAAGAAAATCCAGGCGCTAAGTTATAGGCTTATTGGTGTTCAAACAATTCTATGTCATATTCAATTTAACTCATTACACCATAACATACATAACATATAATATTTTCAAATATAAATATCTTCATTTATTTCTAAGTATAAATAGGCATTTAAAATCAATTTGTGAAATATAAACATGTATATATTATAATAATTCATATTTAATTATACAATGATCAATAAGTTGTAATTTCAATTACTACTTCCAATTGAAATTCTTTGATCATTAATCATCCATTTGTATATTTGTTGTAATTGTTCCAAAATAAAATCCATCAAAATTGCATCACCGAGCCAAATAAACAGGATTTGAAAATACAAGATCGAGTTCTCATAATCATATGATCCATTTTTGTGTATACGTTCATATCGGAACTAAGCTCTCGAAGTCATACAATTCATAACACAAATCAGATGTTTTACACTAGAACTAAGCCCTCGAAGCCATATAGTCCAGTAACACATGTGATGACGTAGTGTAAACGATCTAAAAGGGGGGTTGAATAGATCTTTAAAATTTTTCCGTAAAGTTCTGCAAAAAATCAGAAGTTAATTCACACAAAACAATTTAAACAAATTTAAATGCAAGGAGTAGGGAAGAAGAGAAAACAATGTTTTTATAGAGGTTCGGTGCTAAGACCTACGTCTTCTGCCTAAGCTTCCACTTAGGATTTGGGAAATCACTTTACTGCACATGTTCTAGTTCAGTGTGAACTTTTACAACACCTCTTGATTTCCGGCTCAAGCTACCTTTACAATTGATTTGTCTTCCGGAACAAATCCTACCTCACAAGTGATTTTTCTTCAATCACTCAACTCACAATAATAATGATAGAAAATTGAAAATAATAACTCTCAATACAGATGAATGGAATTAAGACCAAGCTAAGAGTGAAATGAGAGCAAATTGAGAACAATAGTAGTGTACTTTTGCTTTTTGGACTTTAATGTATGATCATATTATCTTCCTCTATTTATTTGCAAGCTCTACGATGATTGTAGCCGTTGTGGACCTCCTTCTAGCCGTTGTTTGATTTCTCATAGACGTTGCTTAACTTTCTCCTTTCCATTTGTGATTGATTCGGATAAATTTTTGTTCAGCTCTATCTGATAGTCGACTAGTCGAGCTGTTATAATCGACTAGTACTAATGTTTTTCACTGCATATTTCATCTCCGCTCTTCGATCAGTTGACTAGTGCCATGATAGTCGACTAGTGCAGCTATCTGATTGATTTGTAGTCGACTTGTAATATTTAAGTTGACTTGTTTCAAGCCCCATCTGATGAATCTTAATTTATTAGTCGACTTATGATATGATAGTCGACTTGTGCTGACTCCAACAGATATATTTAATCAAATCTTCTCATAATCTTCATGTTTAAGTCTCTTGCACGTTTGAAGATTATTTCCATCTATATTTCATAATGATTTATATCTTGCCCATAGAGGATTAATGCTTGTCTTGATTTTATTTCAATCCAAAACACTTGAAATAATTTCTTAACCAATTCTATACATTTTATTATTATAAAAACATAAGTAGGATTTAATTTGTCAACCACCATTGGTCCAACAATTTTTAAGGTCATATTTGTTTTATTCAATTATGTGTTAAAATTAAGAAAATATGATATTGATCTTATGTTTAATCTCAGTTCAATATGACATCTTTCAATGCCCTAGCTAACATCCTAACCCAAAACAAGCTTGAGGGTCCTAAATATGTGGATTGAAAAGAGAATTTAGACATTTTGCTTACTGCTGAAGAGTACAAAGTTGTGTTCAGTAAGGTGTGTCCTGAAAAACTCGGTGAAGGTTCCTCTGAAGAGGTTACCAAGGCTTACCAGAAATGGGTTAAAGCTGATGAGATGACGTGATATTACATTTTGCCATCTATGTCAAATGTTTTGCAACATCAGCATCAAAGGATGGACACATCTTATGACATCCTAGTGAATCTCAAGGAGATGTTTGGAGATTATATGTGCAACCAAGCATAATGTACTTATGGAGATTCTTATTTCTAAAATAGAGGAAGGAACTCCTGTTAGACCCCATGTCTTGAAGATGATAATTCTTCTGAATGACATGGAGATTCTTGGTGCTGAGGTTGACTAGGCTACTTAGATTGAGATGGTCTTGAATACTCTGCCAGCTAGTTTTTGGTAGTTTTGTTTGAATTATAACATGAATAAGATGGATTTTACTCTATCTAAGTTGCTGAATGAGCTAGTGGCTGTTGAGACTATTATTAAGCAAGGAGCTGCACCTGTTGTGCTTAATGTTGAGTGAGGTTCTTCATATGCCCAGAAAAGGGGTAAGAAGAAAAAGGCTCACAAGCTTAAGCCTAAACAGAATGGTGCAGCTAATAGTGCAAAGGGTGCCATGAAAAAGCCAAAAGGTAAGTGTTTTCACTGTAACAACCATGTCATTGGAAGCAGCAATGTCCAACCTGGATAGTAAAAAAAAAGCAAGGTACATCTCTTTTTTATTTGTTGGTTATTGAAACTTGTTTACTGGTATTGACTACACTCCAATGGTGTGTAGACTCAGGAGCCACTAATCATGTCTACAATTCTTTGCAGGGGTTTCAGGTAACATGCCAGTTAAGTGAAGGAGAAATTATCATTAAAAAGAAAACTTCCTTTTGAATTCATTCACACTTATCTTTGGCATTTAAATCTTTGTCATATTAGTTTAGATAGAATTTCTAGGTTGGTCAAAGATGGGCATTTGAGTTCATTGAAAGTGAAAGCACTACTAAAATTTGAATCATATCTGGAAGGTAAAATGACTAAGAGGCCTTTTCGCTTAAAAGGTAATAGGGCTAATGATGTTTTAGAACTAATTCATTTTGATTTGAGTGGCCCAATGAGTGTCCAAGCTAGGGGTGGTTTTGAGTATTTTGTGACTTTCACAGATGATTAGTCAAGGTATGGATATATTTACCTATTGCGCTGTAAGTCTGAATGCTTTGAAAAATTAAAAGTATTTAAGGCAAAAACGGAGATGCGACATGGAAAATATATCAAGTCATTACGATCTGATCATGGTGGCGAATACCTTTCTAGGGAATTCATTGCTTATTTATCATAACAAGGAATTACTTCACAATTGTCTGCACCTGTTATGCCATACCAGAATGGTGTAGTAGAAAGGAGAAATAGGACGCTTATGGAAATGGTTAGATCAATGATGAGTTATTCAGATTTGCCGATTTCTTTCTAGGGATATGTAATTGAAACAGTAGCATACATTCTGAATTTTGTTCCTTCTAAGTTAGTACCTCTGACTTTTACAGAACTGTGGACTCGGCGTAGGCCTAGTCTAAGACATGTTCGGATGTGGGGTTGCCCAGCCTATATGCTTAAAGGGAAAGCAGACAAGTTGGAATCCAAATTAGAGTTATGTTTCTTTATTGGATATTCCAGAGGAACGAAATGTGGTTTATTTTATAGTTCTAAGGATAAAAAGGTCATTGTTAGCACTGATTCACATTACCTTGAGGAGGAATATATTGTAACCCATATTCCCAAAAGTCAATTAGCCTTGCGTGAGTTGAGAGAAGAAAACATACCAGTTAGACTATTTCCAACATAACATGAACCTAAACCATTCTTGGTCAGAGCTAACATTCCATTGCCTCATCATAGTGGGAGAAATGTTAGTGGACCACAAGCTTAACATCTGCCTCAAGAGTCAGTTCCTTACATTCCACTACAACTTGAAAGTAGTGGGAGTTATGTTGGGATTGACGTAGCAGATATTGATCCAAATCTACACAAACAGGAAGTAGGAGTCCCTAACTTTTCATTGCCTGTTGGTAATGATAGACATGTTGAGACTCTCCACTATGACCAGGATATGGTTCCACCAGTTATAGACTTGCCGGCCTTATAGCTGCAGCAAGATGTAGGTGTGGTTGAAAAGCCCGTCGTACTTCGTCTTAATGGGAGAATAAGACGACTATTGGTTAGATATACACTTTTGGGAGAAGCATTTGACAAAATCCCTGAAGAAGTGAATACTGAACCATTATGTTACGACGATGCACTACAAGATAAAGATGCTGATAATTGGCTTATAGCTATGAAATATGATATGGATTCTATGTACTCTAATCAAGTCTGGGAACATGTAGAACCACCTGAAGGAGTTAAACCCATTGGATGTAAGTGGATCTATAAGAAAAAGAGGGGTATAGACGGTAAAGTACAAAATTATAAGGCGAGGCTTGTTGCGAAAGGGTATACTCAGAAAGAAGGGATCGATTATGAGGAAACTTTTTCACCGGTCGCCATGCTTAAGTCTATTAGAACTCTTCTATCCATTACAACTCATTTGGATTACGAAATTTGGCAAATAGATGTCAAGACAGCTTTCCTAAATGGAAGTCTTGATGAATGCATCTATATGAAGCAACCAAAGGGTTTCATTGCTAATGGCCAAGAACATTTGCTATGCAAATTGAATAAGTCCATTTATGGACTTAAATAGGCATCTAGGTCTTGGAATATTTGTTTTGACCAATCGATCAAAAGTTTTGGTTTTGATCAGTGTCGTGATTAGTCTTCTATGCATAAGAAGTGGAATGGTAAGAAGGTAGTCTTTCTGGTATTATATGTGGATGATATTCTACTTATAGAAAATTGTGTAGGTATGTTAACTTCTGTCAAGGACTGGCTATCTGAGCGTTTTGATATGATGGACTTGGGAGAAGCTGCTCATATTCTTGGGATCAAGTTTATGCGAGATCGCAAGAAAAGGATGATTGGCTTATCACAGGCACTTTATATTGATACTATTCTTGCTCGTTTCAACATGCAGGATTCCAAGAAAGGGTTTTCTTCCTTTTAGACATGGAATTACTCTATTTAAGGATCAATGTCCTAAGACATCTGAAGAGATAAAGAGCATGAAGGTAGTTCCTTATGCTTCTGCAGTAGGAAGCCTCATGTATGCAATATTGTGCACTAGACATGATATCTGTTTTGTTGTTGGCATGGTTAGCAAATTTCAGTCTAACCCTAGGTGAGAACATTGTACTGCAGTTAAACATATAATCAACTACTTAAAAAGAACTAGAGATTATATATTGGTTTACTAGTCAGAAGACCTTGTACCCATAGGTTATATAGATTCAGACTTTCAGTCTAACAAGGACTCTTGGAAATCTACCTCAGGAAATGTTTTTGTCCTAGGAGGTGGAGCCATAAGTTAGAGGATTATTAAGTAAACTTATGTTGCGGACTCCACCATGAAAGCTGAATATGTGGCAACCTCTGAGGCAACCAATGAAGTAGTATGGCTTACGAACTTCCTAATAGATCTGAGTGTGGGTCCAGTAGTTCAATCGCTTATTAAACTTTATTGTGACAATAGTGGGGCGGTTGAAAACTCAAAGGAGCCACGGAGCCATAAAAGAGCAAAACACATTGAGCGGAAGTATCACCTCGTACGAGACATAGTTCAAAGGGGTGATGTGGTGGTAATGAAGATAGCATTAGAAAACAACCTGGTTGATCCTTTTACAAAGAACTTACCAGCAAAGACTTTTGATAGTCATGTGGAAGTAATGAGAGTTAAAATAATAGATGCATGGTTATGAGTCTAAATGGGAGATTGATAGATATATACTATTAACCATGCAAATGTAATAGTTGGATGTTTTTCATTAAACAATTATTGAATTGTATTCAATTGGAGATTTGCATATGAATATGTGTTAGTACATTTTATATGTATCTAACTGACCAAGTTGAGAATGGTTGTTTTATATTGACTATTAAAACAAAATTTTGAGGACATTAGAAATAAGATTTATATTCTTAATCTTGATTTAGTTAATATAAACAAATATACATTGTCTTATACTTTAATTCATTAGAGTGAGTTTCAATTATCGAGACAATAATACTCAGTGAATTGGGCAAAAGCAATTTGTATTTGTAAAATATTAATTAATGATGGAATCCATGTCTTGGTATAGAAAATGATAATGCACTTTAAGTAAGCTTATAAGGTTTCATTGTGTAAACCCTGCAGGTGAATTTTTAATCCGACACATGAAATACGTTGAGCGACGATTTTAAAGATTAAAATTGTTATTTAAATAAATTGTCAGTAATTTATTTTATTTGACTAGCATTTGTAATCTTAACATGGGGAACATAATTTATTATGTTGAGGAAAGTTAAAATTAATAAGGAGTTCAACCATAAATTTTTAGTGAAATAATTTATGATTAATTATAATAAGAATATACTGGTCTTGTATAGATTCTTATTAATCTTAGTCTTATTAATTTTTCCCTGCAGTCCCTATCGTGCCTTAATTATTTGGACCACACGTGTGTTATTTTAATTTAATTAAAAATTTTATTCATTAATATTTTAAATTAAATAGAAAAACCTATTGATTTGAATTACAAACCGCATAGGGAAAAATCGTATAATCTTACCGGTAATTCTTATGCGAAAAGGAGAGGTTTTTCGATATATATAAGCTTTTCTTCCTATCGAAGGGGTATGATGATTATTAGAAAACTTAGAGAGAAAACAGAAACTCTCTCATAAACTCTCTGAAAATACATGATCTATTCTTTTTGCCCACCCAAAAACAAGGGTTACAGAAACGATTAAGGTTACACGACAGAAAGCTTTAAGGATAAGAAGATTTGCGAAAAGAAGTTTTTGTGGAAAGAAGATCAATTATTGATTCTGTACTTTAACATGTTTGTCTTGTTTCGATTCTTGTGATTGGTTTGCCAGTATGTGTATTTCTGATTTTGGGTTGTTTCCACTATGAATACTGTTGATTTCATCACAAGATAAGCTCCCGCACCTTTGTTTATGGTATCCTGATCTTTTGCTCCATTAATTACGCTGTAACATGTGAATTCCTCAAACATTTTGAGAGAAATCTTCTCAAGCTTCAACGACAATGAACGTGCATGCCCCAGTTAAAAACTTGAAGCAATTGGACCCTAGGTAACAATCATTGGATTCAGACTTTGAATTGTCTCCTTGTCTAAGTGATGGCAATGCTATTCTTTTTCTTTTCTGATTCCTGATTATGCGGTGATCAGTCTATGCTGCGAAAATCATGCAGTAATACCTATAAAACAGGTTTATTTTTTATTACAGTCGTTACTTTCTTTTCAAAAATTGACTACCATCTTTTCAAGGCCTACTACTAAGGCCATGTGAAAAAAGGAAAAGAAAAGAAGTGGCGTGTCACGAGGGTTAAAGCTCTATTGGATTCCAGTCTCAAAAAAGCCGTGACTTCAGTAGACTTCTGGGAAGCCACTTCTGTTCGCAATTTCGCATGACTTTGTGAAGTATGCATTGAATTATGCACTATTGGCCAGTGATTTCCGCAATATCATGTTCTGGTTTTAGACTTTTGTAAGGTCACTTGGTCAAACCATTTAATTTCAATTTAGAAGCATTGAAATTCACTTAAAATAAAGATGGATAATCTTGTCAGGGTTCTTGGCTCCTATAAGTTTTGAGGTTAAACATATTATTCATTTGTTCTACTTCATAAATGAAAACTTAATACTTGGTTTCATCCTCCCAAATTTTCCTATACATATATAGCCATTGTCTCTTAAATTTCAAAACCAACCGAAAGAGAACATCAAGTTAGAGTTATAATCTGAGAAGGAAGATTAATTGGTTTAATTAATTATCAAAAATGTATTTTAGGGGTTTGACAGTGGACATATAAGGTTTTTGGGTTCGAGAAATATAAAAGGTTATTCTTCCAAAAGAAAAGTAATGCCTTGAAAAAAGACAGCTTTATTAAACTGCGTAGAATTCTTTATGTGTATAAGTACTTCACTTTTTTTTTTGTCAATTTCATCATATTGGTGTTTCTGATCACTCTATTCTAACATGAGTATTGAATCAGGGATAACAGAGGATACAACACTTTACATAACACATGACTTGAATATTACAAAAAAATCTCACCACGCAGAAGAACTATGTAAATTTCAGTTGTTCTGGCTTTAAAATGATTAGGAACTCCATATTTGAATTGATTATTGAGAATTCTGACCTTGTGATTGATAACTTGAATAAGGGATTGAAGGCTTATAAGGATACGACAATGGTCTCTTTTAGTTAACTACAATACAGTGTCGTTAAAATATAATTAATTGCATAATAATGATAAAATATTGTATGAAATATTTAGACTTAACATAATGGTAAACATAATATATATCATATCAACCATTTAGAGCCTTGCAAATGCCACTTCAACAAATTATATCATTACAGTGATGATATGTCATTATTTTAAATCAATTTATTAATAATAAACATTACATATAACACTGTGAAACTTAAAAATTCTATTAATAAATGCTTTCAATTTAATATAAGGTACTTAATTAAAAAATTATTAATAGTAGAAGGTACTTAATATAAGGTGCTTAATTAAAAATTTATTAATAGTAGAAGGAGTCAATTGAGAAATTGTCAAAATCATTATAGTTCAATTACAACAAATGTACCTAAAATAATAATAAATATTAATAAATCGTACAACAGAAAATTATTACTATGTTAATGGGTACAAATTATAAATATAGACCAATTTTAGATCTATAGAAAAATTTCTTTTATATAATGTTATCAAATTATATAAGTACCTAATATTCTTTAGACATCATTTCTGTTTATACTAAATACATAAGAACTATGAGGTTTCTGTTATGAGGTTTTTTATTCTTTTGTTAATTTGCATTTATCATAAATTAATATCAAAACCTCATATATATTAGACAATAGGACCGGTTAAAAAAATTCCTCAATTATATCTTTTTATCATTAATGATTTTATAATTAAGAGGAGCAATTAAAAAAACTACATGAAGAGTTAGGAAAAGCTAATTTAATATTAATGTGCTGATTTAAAATGTTAATGCAATGTCAGACAAGCCAGTATCATAAAGATATAGCATATTGATATGACATCTGTGAATTACAAAATGCTACATATAACGCGATGTATTGACTTGTCATGCTAAAATTAAAATTACTGAATGTTGGAAGATCTAATTGAAAAAATTAGTAAAAAAATTCAATTAAAAAATTGAGTATAATAGAAGAAATTTTTTTTTGTCATCTCAATAAATAACTGTTTTCTTATAATTCATTGGAAAATTTTGGTTCTATTAAATAAATATTATGTATAGATATTGGTCTTTGTTGACTGTCTCTTTACATTTATTTGTTCAATCTTGCTTTATTAGATATTACAGAAAGTGGCACTTTTTCTGTCACTGGAATTCTAAGGTATGGGTGTCGTTATGTTGGATGCTCTGAAGGGACCATTTGTTTCATGGATCACGCTATAGAAGACTCTTACAAATATAAATTTTATAAATGTAATATTAATCATTTATGTGAATTACTAATATTTTAATATAGATATATAGTCTTGTCTTAACTGTCATGGTTTAGTTAATTTTAACTGTCAGCCAAAAGTATCGAACAATACATGTGAATCACATCGATCTGTTTAACCACGATGCAATGTCACCGTTCAATGGTCCCTGTGGGGTAGATTTCTCTGAAGAATAGTCGAAAATCCATAAAAGTTTTGAACTTGTAGACTTGTTGGGAAATCTATGGGGCCGGGAATCTACAGTCATTTCACTTAACTTGTCACAATTTTGCGCCTATATATACTTATAAAACTCCTCATGAACTCCCGTCCATCTTCAAGACATTGCTCATTGTAGTGCATGCTTGTTAGTGTGTAAAAGCCAAAAAATGGCGATGTTCAGGATTGCTCTAACTCTTCTCTGCCTAATGAGCCTGTCCTTAGTAAGTCTGATCCACGCTCAAGACGCACCCAACGATTATGTCCAAGCACATAATGCCGCTCGTGCAGCAGTAGGTGTCGGACCGGTGACTTGGGACGACAAGGTAGCTGCCTTTGCCCAAAACTACGCCAGTCAACGTGCAGACGACTGCAATCTTGTGCATTCTACAAATCCGCCGTACGGAGAAAACCTAGCAATGAGCACAGGCGACCTCTCCGGAGCGGAAGCCGTGAAACTGTGGGTTGACGAGAAACCCTTCTACGACTACGGCTCCAACTCTTGCGCGGAAGGCCAGGTTTGTGGGCACTACACTCAGGTGGTGTGGAAAAACTCCGTTCGCATAGGTTGTGCTAAGGTGAGATGCGGTAATGGAGGCACTTTCATTGGCTGCAACTATGATCCTCCAGGAAACTACGTTGGCCAGCAACCTTATTGAAGAATCAGCGCCTAAATATTATGGTTTAGAAGGTGTTGCACTTATATATAATGCTTATGATCACACTTTGTGACGCTCTAAATACACCCTTATATATGAATAAAGTTTCGAAGTATAATTATTAGAACAATCATGTGTTCTTATAAGTCTTCAATCACTTGCCTAAAGCTAACTAATCAGTGCAATTAACGTTTCTGAATTATCCAAGTTGCCTGAACTTAATTTCAACCTTAATAGACACACTACAACATCAATTCAAATTCAGAGTCGAGTCATGGCTGTGAAAGATAAAAGAACAATCATAGCATTGCACCTATAGAAGATTCTTTGCCACTATGTCCTCATTGCCTTCAACAGTCCCAACCTAGGGATAATAGACAAAATGATACGGTGACGACACAGTTCTAAAGTCTTCACAAGCAAAACTTGTATGCTGCTTTTCAAAGCAAAATTTCAAAAGTTGCATGAAGAAAATTGGTCTTTTAAGGAAAATATGTTTAAAGTTTTATTTACTTTATGGTTAGCGATTAAACAAAGAGTTAACACCACATATAGGCTTAAAGACAACTTCATTATCAACAACATACGCAAATTATGCAACCCAAATCTTTGAAACATTGAATCTTTAACTGTTGTTTTTGCAAAATTTATTAGAATCAAGCACTATTTTTTGTTTTTGTTTTTGCAAAATCAAGTGTAGAAAATAATTAGGAGAAGATAGTAGAATGAGTAGAGCCGATCAAATATACTCGTATAAAAGATCTAAAGTTATTTAAAATAGATCAGAGGTGTGATATTTGAGAAATATGAAATAAAGAAGACAAAATTTCCAGTACAAGGCATACAAAGCTCACACTTTTTATCTAAACACGTTCAACTTGATTAGAGAAAACAATTATGACTAATAAAATTTACACTAAAATTAACATAGATATGATATCTGCCTATAATTTAATATCATTCTAGCCCTATTTTTGATAAGACTGCATGTAATTAGATTTTTTCAGACCTGTTATGTTAGAGAAATTTTTATTGTTTTATTAAGTTAAAGTTGAATTTGTTGACTACTCTTCTTATAGATTTTCTTGCTGTTAAGCAAAAATCCTGTAAGACCTCTTCTTTGATCTTTTTACGACTTCCTTCCCTTTCAGTTTTCTAATGATAAAGATTTGACCTTTGTTTTATCTGACATTTGCTCAAGCCAGTTAAAAAACATGTAAAACTGTTCTTCTAAAACCAGTTTTTGCTCCTCTACTCTGTTGTGAAAATCGATCAGATTATAACAGGTTCGCAGCTAAATAGAATTGAGGGAATAGTAATGACTACGCAGATTTTATGTAAAAAACTCTTAAATTAGGATAAAAACTACGGGCAAGGATAGAAAAATTTTATTACTGAGAAAAAATTGGAGAATTACAAGGAAAATTCAAACTAAAAAAAATACACAAAATGTTTTTTGGTCTCTCTTTTCTCTCTCATCTCACTCTCTCTTTTTCTCTGCTACTTTCTTGCTTCTTCTCTTTGTTCATCTCCTGCGATGTTTGGCCAACCACTCTTTTGGCCTATTAGTCAGGTTAGGCATCGAATTTCGGTGCCTAACTTGCCTACCAAGTTTGACAATTCTCCCACTTGAAGATTTGATTGAGAGTCAATCAGATCTTCACACTATTCTTTCTAGCTTGTCGCTTTATGTTGTTTACGTCTTTGTCAGGCCACATAAAGATCGATACCATATAAACTTGTCACCATTGATTGCTTTTGTCATAAAATCTACCAGGTTCTCCATTGTATGAATTTTCTGCATGTCCACCGTTCCTTTTTCTACTTTTTGATGAACGAAGTAATATTAAACTAGGATGTGTTTTGACTTTAAATAAAATGCTGGATTCTTTGCAAGATGCAAAGCACTCTCATTGTAACAATACAGAGTAATATTCTCTTGTTTATTCACAAGTTCTTCCAACAACATCTTCAACCACACTACTTTTTTACTACCTTGTATAGCTGCTACATATTATGCTTCTGTTGTTGACGTAGCCATAACTGACTGTAGTTTTGAAACCCAACTCACAACTCCTTTAGCTAGTGTAAACACATATCCTGTAGTGGATTTACTTTTATCAAGATCATCTGCATAATTAGCATCAACGTATCCTTTGACAATAAAACCTGATCCTCCATAACATAATGCAACATCTGAGGTTCCTTTGATATATATGAGAATCCTCTTAACAGTATTCCAATGCTCTTGACCAGGATTTGCCATGTATCTACTAATTACTCCTATTGCATGTGCAATGTTTGGTCTTGTACAAATCATAGCCAACATTAGGATCCCCACTACTGATGCATACGGTACTCGAGACATCTTCATCCTCTCTTCTTCATTGCTAGGACTCATACTTGAGAATAACTTGAAATTAACAGAAAGAGGGGTCTAAATTGACTTACAATCTTGCATGTTAAATTGCCGCAAGATCTTCTTCAAAAAATTCTTTTGAGAAAGCCAAATCTTCCTATTATTTCTATCTCAGTGAATTTGCATTCCTAGAATCTTGTTTACTGGTCCCAAGTCCTTCATTTCAAATTTCCTAGTCAACTGAGGATTCAATTCTTTGATACGATCATTATTAGGGTCTGCTACCAACATGTCGTCTATATACAACAGCAACACTATAACATCTTTCTCAAACTTCTTGAAATATGCACAAGGGTCTACATTTAGCCTACTGTATCCAAGGCTCACGGTGAAGGAATCAAATCTCTTATACCAACAACTCGACACCTGCTTTAAACCATATAGAGATTTGGTCAACCTGTAATCTAAATTCTCTTTTCCTTTTTCTTCAAAACCTTCTAGTTTGAGCATATAGATTTCTTCTTCAAGATCTCCGTGAAGAAATGTAGTTTTCACATCTAACTGCTCAAAATGCAAGTCAAATATATCACACAATGCCAGAACTATTCAAACTGTAGTGAGTCGAACCGTAGGAGAAAATATTTTATTAAAATCAATACCTACTTTCTGAGCATATCCTTTTACCACTAGTCTAGCACGATATCGCTCCACTTGATCATCACCACTTCACTTGATCTTATAAACCCATTTATTGCCAATAGGCTTTCTTCCTTGTGGTAGTGATACTAGCTCTCATGTTTTATTCTTATGCAGAGCTTCAATTTCTTCCTGCATTGCTGTCATCTATTGAGATGCATCTGAACTAGTCATTGTTTCTTGAAGAGTTGATGGCTCTCTGTCCTCAGTTAAAAAACAGTATAAAATATTGGTCTCCATAATATAATCTGAGTGCCAGCTCGGTGTTCTTCTTATGCGAGTTGGTCTTTGAGTATCTGGAACATCATATTCAACTGGTTCTTGCTCCTCGTGCTCTGGTGCAGCTTCAGAAGAATCATTTTGATTAACTTCCCTATCCACTTGTACTGTTGTAGTTTTTGGATTCTCTTGTACAATGCTAACATTTTTTACTTGCTCTTGATCCTTATATTCTATGAAGATAACATCCCTGTTGACAACAATCTTGTGGGCAGTGGGATCCCACAAATGATACCCCTTCACACCTTCAACATACCCTAAGAAATTGCATCTTCTAGATTTTGGATCCAACTATGTAGTTTCTTGGGCATTGAACATCACATAGGCCGGACTTCCAAATATATGAAGGTTGGAATAATCCACTAGTTTACCAGTCCACATTCCATCGGTGTCTCCAACTCAATTGTAGTTGATGGAGCTTGATTCACTATATAATAGGCGATATTGACTGCTTCTGCCCAGAATTTCTTATCTAAGCTTGCAGTTCTCAACATCGCTCTTGTTCTTTCTAACAGAGTTGTATTCATCCGCTTTGCTACTCCATTTTGTTGAGGAGTGTATGCTATAATGAACTGCCTTTTGATACCTTCTTGCTTGTAGAATTCATCAAATTCCTTCCCAGTATATTCACCTCCATTATCTGAGCGTAAACACTTGATCTTCTTACCAGATTTGAGTTCCATATGCGCTTTGTAAAATTTGAAAGTTGGAAATATATCTACCTTCCTCTTGATGGGAAACACCAAACATCTCCTCGAATAATCATCAATGAAGGATACAAAGAAATTTGTTCCTCCTAGGGACATAATTGGTGTTTGTCATACATCAGAGTGAATCAAGTCTAGAATTCTTTGCTTATGAACTTTGATGTGTTGAAATTCAATTAATGTTGCTTACTCACAATGCAATGCTTACAGAAGGGTAGTGATACCTTTGTAAGACCTAGAAGTAGATTTTTCTCTGCAAGTATCTTCATTCCTTGTTCTGACATATGTCCAAGCTTTTTATGCCACATCATTGAAGTTTTGTGGTCTGGACTAGTCACCGCAATGGATGCTTCTCCGTCTTTCAAAGTTACTCCTTTCAGTATGTATAGATTTGCGACAATCTTTTCTGCTTTCATAAATACTAGCGCTCCTTTAGTCACTTTCATGATCTTGTTTTGAATATCAAATCTGAAACTGAGATTATCTAGTTATCCTATAGACAACAAATTCTTCTTTAGGTCCTCCACATGTCGCACTTTTTCAATATTCTGAGTTATCCCATCATACATTTTTAGCTTGATGTTGTCGATACCAATGATCTTTAGAGCTTGATCATTACAGCTGTACACAGAACCCTCAAAGATAGATTCATACTGATGGAACCATTCTCTTCGAGAGGTCATATGGAAAGTAGCTACTAAATTGAGAAGCCATACATCAACAAATCTTCTCTTACCTCTAACAGTCATTGCTACTTCACAGACCATTATACCTCCATCATTTGAAGTATTTGCCACATTTCCTTGAGGAATAGAATCTTTCTTATTCAGATTCCAACAATCCTTCTTCAAGTGCCCTCTTTTGCCACAATTGTAGCACTTGAAATTCTTCTTACTCCTGGATTTTGATCTACCATGACTATAACTCCCACTTGGGTCACGTTTCATTGATCTTCCTCTTGTAATCATCAAGGCTTCCGCTTGTTGTGAATTTGCCAATCTGTCTTCCTTACTTTTGCGCCGACTATCTTCTTCCAAAATAGCAGCTACAATATTGTCGAAGACTAGAGTGTCTGTGCTGTTTGTTAAATTGATAATAAGTTGATCATACGAATCTGGTAGATTTTGGAGTAGAAGTTCCGCAGGTTCACTTATCTCTATTGTATGCCCCAATGATGTGAGTTGGGAAAATAGATTATTTAAAGTATTTAAGTGCTCCGTCACCGAAGTGGATTCTGCCATGTGTAAAGTGTGTAGTTTCCTCTTTAGAAAAATTTTGTTGAGGAGTGATTTGACGTCGTATAATTTTGTGAGGTGATCCCATATTTCCTTTGCAGTCTTCTTTTCCTCTATACTAGATAATACTCCATTAGCTAAAGCTAGGTGAATATTAGCTACAACATTCCCGTCCATCTCGTTCCATTTTTTATCTGTGACTCTAGCTGGCCGTTCACTAATGGCCACTAGGCAATTATCTTTCCTTAAGATTGCCTTTATGTTCAACTTTCATAATGAGAAATTACGCCTATTGAACTTTTCAATCTTAAATTTTGCTGCCATTGCTTTTATCACGAACAAAATTTAGCTCCCACTATTTCACGTTAATAGTATCGTATGTATGAATAGTACTGTACACATAAATAGTATCGTATATGTGAATAGTGTTGTATGTATGAATAGAACCATGTGTATGAATAGTACTATATACTTGAATTATAATAACTACACAGTACAATGCAAAATTAAATGAATGAATAGTTGTCACCTTTTGGTTACTATTCACCAACTTTCATTGTGCTCACTGAAACTTCAAACGAATTACGCCAAAAAATTCATCGTAATTTTCTAACCTCGCTCTGATACCACTTGCTGTGAAAATTAACCGAATTAGAACAAGTTCGCAGCTAAATAGGATTGAGGGAATAGTAATAACCACATAGATTTTACGTGAAAAACTCCCAAATTAGGGTAAAAACCATGGGCAAGGATAGAAGACTTTTACTACTGAGAAAAAAATGGAGAATTATAAAAAAAACAGGCCAAAAAAAATACACATAATATTTTTTTGGACTCTCTTTTTCTCTCTTTTCTCTCTTACCTCACTCTCTCTTTTTCTCTACTGCTTTCTTGCTTCTTCTCTTTGTTCATCCCCTGCCTATTTATAGGTAGGAGAAGGAAAATGTTTGGCCAACCACTCTTTTGGCCTATTAGTCAGGTTAGGCACTAAATTTCGGTGCCTAACTTGCCTACCAAGTTTGACATACTCTGCGCATTGATACGTATAACCTCTATTCTAGTTGTTAGTTCAGGTATATTAAATTTCCAATTTTTTGGTTAACCCATTGAAGTAATGAGTTTTGTTTCTTAACCTGTGATCTTCTGCTAATATAATATTGTACTATTCTTCTTAGTAAATAAATGGATGGACGAGAAGCTCTCATATTGTCCAGTAGATCGTATTACAATCATAGGGGAGGTGAGATTGGTGGTCCTAGGTCTGCATACAATTCCCGGGTTTAGATCCTCGTCAAACCCTAACTTAGAAGTTCAATCCAATAATAGAGATGACTCATCTGGTCCACATTATCGGTAGAATCACCAAATACCAATTTTAGTCATGACATTAACATCTCTGTTCCCTTTAAGATTCCAGTTAGTGAACCAGTGAAAAAGTGAGGTGGTATAGTTAGCTGGGTGCCGTGGTTAGGTTATCTTAAGGGATGAATAGAGTTTAGTAAATAAATAAGTTGAGTATAACTTTGGGTCAAAATGTTCTATGTCACTTTATTTTAGCGTAAGTCAATTCTAAGGAGTTTTTTTTGTATAACTTCAAATTATAAAAGCTTTTTTTCCTAGGAACTCCAAAAGATAGGGCATTTTTTATTTTTTTCCTAATTATAAGGGTTGTTTTTTATCCTATCAATAATATAAATGTTATATTTATATT
>JANITW010000235.1:65976596-65989712 GCA_027564335.1 Erythroxylum williamsii
AACAAGTTTATAATCGACAAACAAGCAAAAACCCTTTTATAAACTCATTTTCATTGAACCTTTTCATAACCATAGTAATTCCGCATTTAAATATCATAAAACACTTATTTCATAAAATTCTCAATTTGTCAAACAATTCACAACAGTACAAATCATGTATGCATCCATCTTCTCATACGTATCATGAGCACATAAGCACATCAGAATGGTTTGGGAGGTCCATAAACAGAACGAATTAACACAATCCCATATAGTGGTTTTGTGTAGTTGTAAACATGAGGAAGTCCATGAAGGAGCTCCACGCCACTAGCAGGCAGGTGGGAGAAGCCTTTAGTCGAAATGCACTTGACAGCAGAATGGACCAAACCAAACCCACATAACATGTATTTCATGACTTGCAAAACAGATTGCCCATAAAGGCATATTTTTCAAAAACATGATTCTCTTAACATTTTGCCATAAAGACATATTTCCGAAACACAATTGTCCATGAACATGAAATATGTCACATGCATTTCCATCAACCAAATTCATATACCATACATATAACAATTTCTCAAGCCATCCAAAAGTTATAATGCAACAATTATAAAGCCATTGAAAATATTTAATTCTCTTTCCTTTGAAAACATAGTCATGGCTCACTACTCAATTATAAACATGTAACCCACCTTGATTTCCTTGCTTAAAGACTTGATCAAAGGTGTCTCACCCTTTGTTCCTCTTGCCTTCCTTGATTTCCTTTAACAATAGCCAAAAATTCCATTTAATAAAAATTCCAATTTATGATTAAGTAAATGAAGAAATTTGATAATACTTTCTTGTAGAAAAATGTTTCCCCATTTTCTTAAGTTTTTAATGACTCTAAAATCATTCGATTTGGTTCAGTAATCTAAAAGTTATACCCCAAACAATTTCGGACTGTTCTTACACTGAAACAATATTTTATACTCAACTTCCATCCGAAAATTTAAATTCTTAAAGACTGAATTAAGACTTAATTCCTTCATACAATTTGTATCCATATGTCGCTAATTTACTCCAAATTAAAAATCACTCCATTTGGATCATTACAGAAAAAGTTATCATCAAAATACCCAAGCATGTTCTGTGTTGAAAAGTTCACCGTGGCGACGTCAGGAGTTCGCCGCAGCGAACTTGTCCAGAAACATGCTCCAAAAACATGTTTCGCTCAATTTTTATCCTTTTAACCTCCCCTATTTCATACATAACCCATATTAAACCCAAACCATCTCTTCTACCTCATTTTCAACTTCATTTCAACCCAATATGATTCACAACTAATTCATAATCTACTTTTGATCATTAACCAAACACTAACACATTTACATAAACCATTCATCAACAACTTCCTACACATAGTCAACTTCATTTTCACTTCTAACCATCACTAAATGTGCTTCATTCAACATATTAAAAAGAAGGATGCTTATACTTACTTGTTTATCCAAAGCTTTTTCAATCATCATGAAACCCTAGCTTAGAAATCCCTAAAAATAAAAAATGATTCTTTAGTACAAATCAATTTCTCTAAACCCTTTTCTAACAAAGCAAGAAGGAAAGATGATTACCTTAACAAATCCTCTTCCTTCTTCCTTCCATGTTTTCTTCCTCTCCCTTTCTTTCTTATTTTCGTTTCTTTCTTCTCTTAAATGCAAGACACATCTTCTTCTTCTTTTTTTTATACTCTTAATGAATGTTAAATGTCTATTTTGCCCTTATTTTCATGCGTTATGTCTTATACCCTTAAGTTAACTTCCAATAATGCCCTTCATTCATTCTTATAACATTAATACTTCAATTCAATTAACCTATATATCATAAAATCCTACTAACCTTGTCATAACAAATTAACTCCAAATTTAATCTATCAACACCTCAAAATCCTTTTAAATCATGTTTAATTAGAAAAAAAATTCCAGGGCCCAACATTCAAACTCCTCAGACACTTGATGGTTAAAAAATTAACACAATATCATCGTAGAAATTCCCAATTCACAAACATCTATGTCCAATTCGTAATACCTAAGCCTTTAGAACTCATTATTCATGAACACACCAAGCAATTCAATATTCTATTCATTATTATTAAACCATACATTCTTTATATTATCATCCCAATTAATAATGAATAATTAAATTATGTGTTACTTAATTAAATTGAATACCAATTTAAGTTTATAACACACCTTAAATAAGTCCATTTAAGTCTTATTATACCAAATAAATTAACTTAACCATATATATTTCATTAATTGGAAAAAATCCCTTTTTTTTACCCTCCTAATCATTTCCCACTATTGTGGGATAAGTGACCCAAAACCTCGAAATGGTTGTTTTCACAAGACAAGTTTTTGGATTAGTTTTTTTATGGCCATTCTGACCTAGAAATTGATGTTTTTAGACAATATATTTTTCTAAACAATTGTTCCTATATGTATTAAGTTTCAAACGAAATAAAGATAATGCAATTTGGTTCATTATTTTGAAAGTTATACCTAAAATACTATAAAATGTTCTCAACTGTTGATAGTAACCAGAACTCAACTTCAAGCCAAATTAAAAAACCTTAGTGATAGAAATCAAATTCTATTCCTTCATGAAATTGTAGACTGGTTTAATTCTAAATTTACAATCATCTCATTTGGATACCTACATGTTAAGATATGGTTAAAATACCGATACCTATTTAGTGGAACCACTCCTTCTAACAAGTATCCAACATGTATCAAGTTTCTAAATCTCAATTCTTCATTGTTTCAGTACACATTTTATCCACTTCAAACATCAAACAATGCATATTCTAACATGAAATCAAGTTTATTATTCCCTTACCTCTTTAAACTTCAAAGAACAACTCCAAGATCAAGCTAAACTAAGCTTCCAGGCAATCAACATATACCTATGATCAAGGTGCAACTTTCGACACCAACTAGATAATAATACATAGAGTTACAAGACCTACTTCTTAATGAAATAACTTACAAATATGATATCCAAAATTCAGTAAAGTTTCAAAAGTTGATAAGGAGAGTAGGAGAATTTTGGTGGAGAGAAGAGAGCAAAGTGAAGAATGAGCAAAATAGAAATTGCTCTAGCAAAATTTGCAACATTTAAAGCTAGGTGTCATTGAATTGGAGCAACATATGTCTCCATACATGAACTTCATGTGTCCCATGCAGGGGATGCCATATGTCAATGATACATTAGGCCATATGTCACACACTTAGTGCTGCCATTTGTCAATGTATCAACTATGCCATTTATCAATGCTTTAACCATGCCAAACATCATTAATTCATAAGTTAATTGCTCTAATTTTCATGTACCAATTTAACTTGTCACTTGACAAAATTATTTCTAAACCAAATGTACATTTATATATGTCAATTCTCTAATGGCATCAATTAATTCTAATTCACTAACTTGATCCACTTAACCAAAAATTCAAGTCATATTTCTTTCATATTCTAATCATAGCACAATTCTAACTCCTATCATACATGTACTTTCATAAACATGTATTATTTCAACTAGGGTGTACTTTGAGGCCTTATAATTGCCTTCAAAACTTAGAAAATCAGATCACTCAATTAGCCACCTCGGTAAGCAAATTGGAGGCACAAGTATCAGGGAAATTACCTTCCCAAATAGCTGTGAATCCTAAGGAGAATATGAGTGTAATGACTTTGAGAAGGGGTAAGGAAATTCAATCTGGAAAGGGGTAAGGAAATTCGATCTGAAACTTCTTTACCAATAGAGGTAGAAAAGCACGATGATGGAAAAAAGAAGGATAAACATCCAACTTAAGAATCAACGAAGGTAAAAAAGGATATATCTTCATCAATATCAATTAATGCATATTTACCTCATTTTCCTAGCAGGTTGGCTAAACCAAAATATGATGGTTATGAAAGAGAGATCTTAGAAACTTTAAAAAAGGTGGAAATCAATATACCCCTTTTGAACGCCATCAAACAAGTTCTGAAATATGAAAAATTCTTAAAGGAGTTGTGCACAAATAAAAGGAAGTTGAAGGATAAGGAGAGAATAATTTTGGATAATAAATGTATCAGCTGTGATAAATAAGAAATTACCGAAAAATACAAAGATCTAGGTACTTTTTCATTTTCGTGTGTTATTGGTAATAAGAAAATTGAGTGCACCATGCTAGACTTAGGTGCATCCATTAATGTCATGCCATAAATTCTTTGCAATAAACTATTGTGATTATCCAAGTAACTGATCATTTGTATGTGCGTCCTATTGGAGTTATTGAGAATGTTTTAGTCCAAGTTAATGGTTTGATATTTCCAGTGGATTTTTACATTTTGAAAATGGAGGGAGATAATTTTCAAGACTCAGCTTCATTTTTGTTGAGAAGAACATTTATGAAAACGACAAAGACAATAATTGATGTTCACGAGGGTACTATTTCCGTAAAGTTTGATGGAGAAATAGTAAGTTCAATGTTTCTGAAGCAATGAAGTACATAAATGATTTTCAATCCGTTTATCATACGGATATTGTGGATTGATTCGTGTAGGATATGTTTAAAGAAGAGAGTGTTGAAGATAAGTTGGAGTGTAAGGCTAAATCAGAAGTGAATGAACAAATTGCTACAACTTGTGAAGTTGTAGAATCATTGTCAGCAATGCTAATAGATTCGACAACTTTAAATGATGAACTTAATATAACTCACAAGAAATCTTACCTTCTGATTTGCAGACTCCGAAAATAAAATTAAAGGTGTTACCTGATCACCTCAAATATGTCTATTTAGGTAAGGGAAAGTCATTACTAACAATCATTTCAAAAAGATTGACTAAAAAGCAAGAGGAAAGGCTAGTAGCACTACTTAAGGAGTACAAATCTACAATTACATAGAAGTTTGGGATGAATTAGGCATATTGCGCATAACGACGTTAAACAATTGCGCTTTTCGAGAGGCAACCCAAAATATGATTTTTTTTATTTTACTTACTTTGTTTTAGTTATATATAACTTACATTTAATTACTTTTGAAATTTATTGGCATAATGGAAAAAGGAGGTCTTAAAATTTCAGATTACTAAATATTATAAGGCAAGACCTTGCTTTATGTAATTTAGTGTTTTGGAAAGAAGATCTTAAAAATCTAGACTACTAAATCTCACAAGGCGAGATCTCACCTAATGTGATTTAGTGTTCTGAATTTTTTTTCTTTTTTTCTTTTCTCATTTAATTATTTACTTTCTTTATTTACTTAAATATTTTTTAATTTTAAAAACTTGAAAAACCTAATCTGCTAGTTTGTTTTTGCAAGAAATTAAAAGAAAAATTTCAACCACAAGTAGCCCTTCTCTCACTCAGCAGCCTGAAGCTCCACTATAAACTCAACCACTTCACGCAAGCATATAGCAACAACATCATAAGAAGATGCCCAAAGCCAATTACCAAACCCATTCTAACAATGCACAACACACCCAATGCTTCCCCAGTCAACCCACACAGTCACCAGTCATACAAAATTAGCAACATGCCCATAGTTTGCCCTCCACAAATGCATAACACCAAGTCAACAGGATAGAGGCAGAAAATTCACATTGCAAGCAGTGGCAGTAGCATCACAAAAACATCTTCATGCCCCCACTCATTTTTTAAGGTTTTAATTAAATTCTTTTATTTTCTTTTTAGTTCAATTTTAATTATTATGTTGTTTTTAATCTTTTTCCAAGTAGTTTGTTTATCTTGTTCAGTATTATGGGCCATTCTAAAGCTAATAACAAGGTTACAACAAAAGCAAAATCATCGATGAAAGTTAATTCACACCCTTAGTCTGCGACAAGATTTGAAATTGGTACTAAAAAGAAGCGTGCGTGGATAATTTTCATATACTCATAATTCAAGAGAGTCCTCTATTTTGTGCTTTAATTTTTAGATTATCTTTATTAAGTTATGAGTATCTTATGCATACATTGGGGACAATGTAAGATTTAGGTGTGGAGGGAGTGAGTCTTCATTAAAATAAACTTTGTGATTTGTGTTTAGACTTATGATATATTGATTCATATATTAATTATTGCTCGTGATAGCTTCATAATTTTCTTATTATTGTTCATGAATAATTCTTAAGTTAAGATGGATTTTCATTTAAAGATCTAATGCATGAGAGTGACAATAATGGTTAGTGCTTTAATTAAAAATTTTCAAGTATCTCATTGGTTTTGTTGAATGAAAGTGTGAAAGACTTGATACATTTTTTTGACACCTATATGAGTTGTGACACCCTAATACCCCCTGGAAGAATACAGGAGCTCCTCACGGACAACATAACGTACATGCATATAGAACCGAAACAAAACCAAAACATACGAAACATTGATCATGCAATCTCAAGCTCAAAGCAGAAGCAATTCGGAGAAAACATACATCATAATACACTGAGCTTAATTAAAATTTATTCCAAACTGGAACCAGTCTAAATTAAGGTTATTACAAACTTTCAAATAAATCCAAAGTCATATACATCAAAGACAAGCCAAAAACAAACTCCAAAAATACAAATTTAACAAAGCAAGACTCAGACTCCATTGGCTACTGCGGTTGACTCATCCCAATCCTTATATCCTTCTCTCTGAACCTACAAGGGGAAAATCCACCGAGCTAAGCATATAGGTTAGTGAGTAATAACTAATCTATGTATAAACTGTCAACTAATTATACACAATCATGATATATTAGAAGCATGCATTAACAGTTTATCGGAACGAACAATTCAAACATATAACATTGGATCTCAAACGGATTGTATAGAAAATAGAACTGAGTCTCAAGAGAGGCTATAAACCCTTAATAATCATAACACAATTTCTTTGTTTATATCATAGTCAAACAGAAATCAGAATACAAAATCATATGACTGAAAAATCCATTTACAAAAGCGAATAACGGGACTTATATAGGAGATACCATGATTGGTATCAGCAGGGGAGATATATGTCTTGATATCAAGAGACACCGAAGTGTCAATACAGGAGACACCAAAGTGTCAATACAAGAGACACTGAAGTGTCAATAATAGGAGCAGTTGCAAACCCTTCTAGGCATGCCTATTTACCCACGACTAGGATTTGACAATTTTAAAATCAAACAAATTCATTTCATGTTCAACATAATTAGCCAATTATGGCTTCCATACTAAAAATTCAACATATCAATCTAACAACTTTGCAAATCATTCAATGGACCAAAAGCAGTAGCAAACAAAATGGTCAAAGCAAAACTATCAAATTTGACCATCTAAATTACTTACACAAAACTACCGTCTAAGATTACTTACAAAAGCTCCCTTATTGTTTATTGCCTCGAAGTCCCTGCAATATCTAGAATCGGTCGCTCTAAGGATTCCTCTAAAACATTCAATATAAACATATATTACTATTGTGCACAATTATGAATTCAATTATGCTCACTCATATATATTGAATATGTACGATGCATGTTTATGACAAAAATATGGGTTTCTTATCCCTAATCTTATCACATTATCATTCATATGAAACCAAACTCAATTCCTCATTCTAGATTTATTTTACACTCAACTTTTGAGTCCACCTTGCTCAATTATTCTCATTAAGTAGTTGAGGCAATTAGCCAATACTTCCTTCTATAAAGTTTTCCCTCTTTATCTTAGGTTTCCAATGATATCAAGTTCGTCCAATTTGGTTTAATATACTAAAAGTTATACTCAAAAGATTTCAGGCTGTTCTTAAGCTTCGTCAAAATTCTTATCTCAAATTCCTATCAAATTATGAAATTTTTAGAGGTAGAATTAGAATTCAATCTCTTCAGACAATTTGTATCCTTATGTCTCTAGTTTACTCTAAATTAAAAATCACTCTTTTCGGATAACTACAAAGATAGTTATGTCTAAAATACAAAAGTATATTTAAGTTGTCAGGAAATTTCGTCGAACTTTCCAGATAGCAAAATTCTAAGACATTTTTCAAAAGTTTGCCGCGGTGAACTTAAGAGTTGGCCGCGACAAACTTCACTGGTCATCTTCTTCCTCTCTCTACTGTAACTTTTCCAGAACTCAATCTCACTTCAATATAAATCCAATACTTGCAAACAATTCCTCTAACTCATTTTCTTAACTCATTAGTACACACATACAATTTATAAATCCAAACTTCACACTTAGCATCAACATCCGATTAAAACACATGCAACTTTAAATTTCCAACATTTTCCCCACATTCATAGTTTCAAATCATCATCTGAGTCATTTAGGACATGTATTCTCTGAACTCTACTGCTATACCTTCACATGCATGCATTCATTTACACAGCAAAACATCATTGAATTCACTTACTTGAATCAAAAATAGCTCCAGTAGTGATTGTAGTGGATGAAGGGTAGTTAAGCACAAAAATTTACTGTGAAGAAGCCAGATACACAATCGAAACCAACTTGGTACTTTTTGGTGAAAAATAAAGCCAATGAAGAACAACTCCAGCTGCAGAACTTCCCTTCCTCAAACACGTGTATACTTTGCATGTAATTCATGTGTCATTACCATAAGTCACCACAAATGTAAGCCACTTGTCAATATTAAATCAGTCCACGTGTCACAATAGGATTGGTCCAAATTTCAATATTTTTCCAAAAATTTCAAAGTAATACCAATACTTTCCAAATAAATTTTCATCACTAATAAACCACAATTCTCACCTTAATCAAAATTCTAAACCACTTACACCCGGAATGTCATAAATACATGCACAAATTTTGTATGAGTCCAAAATGCTCATACACAAATAAGCAAATATTCAAATATACAAAGCATAAAATGTACTGAATTTTTTTTAATATTCTAACCCCTAGTATGGGGTCTTACATGAGCTTTGAGCCTAGCCGGTTATATATATCTTTTTGTTGTGTGTTATCAAACATAGCTTGTCTATGCAAGAACTTAATTTTGAATACGTGTTGAGACCACATTTTTTACGAATTTATGTATAAAGATGATGAGGGCATTTAGGATAATCATTTTTGACCTAAACAAGCCTACCTTAATTTTTATCCCTAGAAAAAAATTTGAGCCTTACTCTTTCTTTTCTTGCGTAATAACCTTGTTAAAAGCCAAATTTACCCTTTTTGTTGTTGATATCCGTAATAATTTTGAACCCCTAAATTGAAGGAATTGTATTAGCTTATTTACATAGAATTTTGACTATTTGCGTGAAAAGTAAATTAGATGATTCAAGTTGCATTGTTTTGATTTTTTTAGAATGGAGGAGAATTAAAAGAACACAAAAACAAAATAAAATGAAATCTCCTCTTTAATATTGTTGTTGAAAAGAAAGGAAAAAAAAAGAAGAAAAAGTGATTGAAAGAAATGATATTTGAATCAAGTGAATTTTGATTTAAGTCGAAACTTTTGTGGATAAGTTTGTATAATTCCTTCCAATTTATTTAGCCAAAAAGTTCCTTTTGTCATACCTTACCTAAGCCACGATACAACCTTAATTTATTAATTCCCTTTTATTTATACATTAGGTTTATTTTGTTTAGTGGTAGAAATATGATTCTTAAGAAAACTTATAGAAGTAACTCACTATGTTTTGATTTGAGAGCTTAATGAACCATAAATACTTTGAAAGTATAGAGTGAAATCCCCATGAGGGTGTTAAGTCTTGTTCATTTGGTTTTGATGGAATTGATGAGATGCTATGTTCTAACAATGTGTCATATGAATGTTTATTCTCTCGATTGTTATTTTATCTTAAGCCTTAAATGTGAATTATCTTTTGGAAATTTCTAGATAACATGACAGGAGACAATAGGTTGTCATGAAGATGATTAATGTATTGAATTGATGTATGTTTGAGGATAAGAATGAGTCCGGTGTAGGGGAATTTGATAAGATCTCATATTGCTATGTTATTTGATATTATCTTCTTCGTTTTAAATTTATTTTATGCTTAAATATGGAAATTACTTATTGTTTTTTTTCTAGGAGATGAATGTGGAGATTACATTAAATTGGGACTCTATTGATGATAATCACAAATTTTGGATAAAGTGAAGAGATTATTGTAGTGGATGAGGTTGATCACTTGAAGAGTTGGAGTTTAATTAGGAAATTTCTTCTTATCCCTATCATGTAGGAGTTTGAATTTGAATATGGTTTAGATAGACATCTTTACAAGATAGAATTAGATTAGGGTTAGATCAAAAAATCTTATAAAAGGGACGTTCCTCACAACAAAAAGAGATTATATCCTCTTATGTTTTTTTTGCAATTTTTAGTCATTCTTCAATTTTTGTTAATGGAGCGAAAGTCATACTCAATCATCTGATTTAAGGAGATTTGATATTCTAATTGTAACTTAGTGAGGTTTTGTGTTCCAAACTTTTACTCACGATCTAATTTAAGTATTTCTTATTTTGAGTTCTCATATTTCATGAATGATTAATATTCGATTATTCTGACAATTTAATTTAATATTGATTATTCTATCGCTATCTAGAAATTCAATGATCTGTAATTATCATGAAGGAATGATACAAGTAGCAACTAGGTTATTTATGAATTTTTATATTTAACTTATGATAACCAAGAAAAACAAATTGAATAGTTGCAGTTATCTCGATTATTTAATTTAGGGTTTAGTCTTTTTCACAAAGTTCATTGCTATCATTTATTGATATGGAATGTCATCACACCCAGCCAATAGATGATAAGTTTTGATTTAGATGGTAGGTTTAAGCTAATTAATTTAGAAAATTTTAAGACTTATTATGACTATCTTAGTATGTTTCAGAATAACAACTTGAATATCGTGAAATTCTTTTAGATCAATGGTTAATGTTACAATTAGATGAGATCTTTTCCTTAAATAGAAATGTGGTAATCTTACCTTTTCCAATTTTAAATTCAGTTAATTTAATTTGTTTTCGTATTAATTTTTAGTTAATCGGTTATTTAAACAAAAACCTCCCATTTAATTTTACTTAGTTACTGTTTAGTTCTCTACGGATTCGACCTGGTTCTATGACTACTATAAAAGTTTGGAGAATCAGAATGATTTTAGGGGCATGGACAACCCGACCAATTATGTATTAAGACTTTTAAAGAAAAAGTTACCATTCATAATTTGGTTATAAAATTTCAAAATTAGTATAAATAATATTGATTCTTAATGATAAAAGAAGAAATGGAAATAAATGAAGAATTTGAAGAGTTATTGCTTTAATGTTTAGATGCTGAGATACTATTTCTAATTTTATCAATTAAAAACTTATTAAATGTCTATATGCTTAATACGATCTAATATTTTAATAGTTTGATTGTGTAAATTTTGTTAGTACAATTTTTTGTGATAACTTTTAATTTAATTGTTATATTCTTATTTATGTTTACTTAAATATTTTTTTCATAATTTTCTTTTACGCTTGATTGTGTTTGTTTATTTGTACTTCTTACCAAAGATAACTTTTTTTAGCACAATTTTTGTCTATTTCTTATCTTTCAAATTATTATAAAATCTCCTTAATTGAATAATTATGGAGACAGTTACAGTAAATCTTTTGTTTACCCCTCATATTCAGCACTTACTAGACCATAAACTAAACATAGAAAAATATAATATAATTCATATAAAAATATGTCATAGAATATAAAGTAATTGAACTATTAATTAATAAATATTAAACTATAAGTTGACTATTCAATCACGAAAATTTTATATTTTCTATTATTCTAATCCAATCAATTATAATATTATACAACTCTGAAATATAAAATTGTTGATATATATATATAAAAGATTGCATTCTTTTGTTATAAGGTCCTAAGTTAAAAGCTTCATATAATTGGAATGGAAATTAGAAGGTTACTTGAATGATAACCCAAAATTGGTTGATCCAAATATGTATTAGTAAACTAAGATGGAACATTAGTATGTTTTCAGCCCAATTCTCATTATAAGCAAGAGACTAACGCACTCACCTTGTTGCACTTGATCAAGGATTCCTTTCCCTTTTCTCTTTTAAAAGTTAATATAAAAAACTATTATTCCTAAATTGAAAACACTTTTGGTACAATGCAAATCATACATACTTGGTTCAGAAAATTTCATGCATGATTTCTTACAATAAAATTTTACTTTTTTTTATACAATTTATCAATTCTTTCTTTGGGTACTAATACTCTCCACTTAATTAAGAAAATCCTAATAACTTTTTGGTATGTGAAGTTTAAATACATCGAAAGGTTCAGGAGCTTGTCTAAATAGTTCATCAACTTGTTCATCGTTCAATAATTAGCAAAACAAATACTTTTTTACATTTTCTTTATTAATACAAGTTCATGGTTAATCCTCAGTCCATAATTAAAGTTTGTGTTATGAGTAATATGTGATAAGGAGCGGTTTCATAATTGTATAAATTTGAATAGAGATTTTCGAATTTCTCTATAAGAAATGGACTTTGGGGTAATATTTTGGTGAAATATCCCTAGAATCCTCCAAAATATAACTGAAAATATTGTCGAAAATTGCCTTTTTCCGGCAATTGAGGGGACACTCCTACGTTTCGGATAATTGACTAAACTCTTAATAATTTCAAATTTACTTTTATTTCCTACGTCCTAAAGGATTTCTCTCGAAGAATAGTCTAAATTCCTCTGTTTAGCTAACATGGAATGTCACTGCTGAAGTAGCGTTACCTGCGGGGTGGATTTCTCTCGAAGAATAGTAAAAACTCCTTATAAGGTTTGAACTTCTAGATTTGTTTGGCACACGTACCAATCAAAGATTTTGAAATTGTAAGCCATATTAATTCGGCCAGTATCATTCCATGGCATCTTCAGGTTAATAGATTTTAAAGAAATCCCAATCACCGCAAGTCTTCTTCTTACTTTGAGCTTCTTAATTTGACTCGCAATAAAAAAAGCAGGGTAATAGATTTCATCATCATTTTTCCGTAACTTGTCACAATTTTATGCCTATAAATACCTATCAAACTTCTCTTAAACTCCATGCATGTTAGTGTTCAAAAGCCAAAATGGTAATGTTCAAGATATCTCTTGCTGTTCTCTGCATAAC